>MU628455.1:0-140395 GCA_025688805.1 Aspergillus egyptiacus
CGGGATGGGATACAGGAATAGAAAATATTTGATGAGTCTGGTGGGCTTGTTGATAGACATGAATAGATATGTGTGTGTGTTATGAAGAGCACGTCTCTCAACGGTCTTGGCATTCTCAAGAATGGTGACACCTGCAGAGGGCGGAGTACTCTATAGACTAAGGTATAGGCTGTAGCACTAGCTGTGGACGAAGATGGCCTGGACTTTTCGGTCCGCCTTTCTGGGCCACACCATCCATGGCTGTGTGTAGATCTATTTTCAGAAACCAGTTCCATCTAGATAAATGCCAGCTCCCGAACCCCTGCCGATCAATGCCCCAGGCAGCAACATTACGGAAGCGGAAGAAAAAGAACGAATACGACTTTTCTCCCACCACCTCAACTCAACACTAGATCCCAGGGAAGATGTCTGAAGCTCACATGAACCACGAAAACAGAGAGAAAGTCAGATCCCGGCGCTCTCATCGCAAGTCGAGACTGGGATGTGGGAATTGCAAGAAACGCCGTGTCAAGGTACCTTCTCGTTCTCCTCTGCCGGCATCATATATATATATATATATATATACCGATAGATACTGACGAACAAGCGCAGTGCGACGAAAAGAAACCAATATGCGGTAATTGCATGCAGCACGCTATAAGCTGCGACTTTTCTACTCTGACTCCTACTGCATCTTCGTCAGAGAGGTCAACACCACCGCGACAGTATGCATTCCGACCATCAAAATACCAGGCTCTCGCGTCTTCACCAGCACCAGCGGCAGTACAAGAGGAGTCAAGTCCACCCTCCATCAGCTCCTGCAACACCCCCTCCCCTCCCAGCACCCCCCCAATATCCGGCCTCTCAATCCCCGACCTCCAGCTCTTCCACTACTTCATAACCTCAACCTACCGCACCGTGGCGGATAGCGCCCCCGCCACTCACACTCTCTGGCAAATCCATGTCCCCAAATGGGGCATGTCATTCCCTTCAATCATGCATCTCCTTCTAGCCCTCTCCGCTCTGCATCTCGCCTCTCTACACCCGGAAGAGAAAGAATCATTTACCCGGCAAGCGGACGAGCATTTCACCTTTGGCGTCCGCTCCGTGACGACAGTCCTGGCGTTGAACACGCTCGACTCGGACAACTGTCAGCAGGTCTACATCTCGGCTGTGATGATCTGCTTTGCGTACTTCGCACGCGGGGCGAGGGAGGGCGAGTACCTCGTTTTCAACGAAAAGGGGAAGAGCGAGTGGCTTGTTCTTTTGCATGGGGTGAGGGCTATAATGGAGCAGAAGCGTCAGGAGATTTTTACGGGGGTGCTTGCGCCGACGGAAAATGACCCGGGACTGGTATCGAAATCGGGGATAGATCTCCGGGCTGAGCTACAGCGACATCGGACTCGCCTTCGTGAGATCCGAGATTTGGTCTTGACGCGCGTCGCAAACACAGAGGAGGGAAATATCTACACGAGTGTAGTTGATGATCTCGTCAGGTCATTTGAGCAGGCATACCAAACCAGAGAAAGAGGGTGCAGTGCCTTAGAATTGATGGCCAGCACGATGGGGTGGACGTTTCGCCTTCTGCCAACCATGATCGATAGGTTGGAAGAAAAGGAGCCGGTAGCATTAATCATTCTTGCCCATTGGGCTATACTCTTACGGTTTATGAGAGAGATCTGGTTTATGCGGGGGTGGGATGAGCATCTGATAACGGGGATTAGGGCTTGTCTTCCGGGGGAGTATGCCGGGTGGGTTGAGTGGCCAGAGGAGGTTATACGGTCTTGAGACGGGCTATTGTGTGCCATAGGTGTGGTTTTTATTCTTCATACTTTCTTAGTGTATAATTGTAGTATGTACCAATAACAGGGTTGTTTACTGGAGGACTCCAAAATGCTGTACTACTTATCCACGATCGTCATAATCTGTCGCAAACAATGAATATTGTCCGGTCATTCCCCGGCCATGACTGATCTGCGTTACAGGAAAAGTAAACGTTACATACTTTATTTAGAATTTCTATGCAAGGGCCTGTCTGGGTCCACGCTTTTGCTGAGACCACGCTCCCTATATCGATGCTGGCGATGGGCACACGTGGAGACACTATCCTGAGAATCTGTGCTCTTGTGAATGACTGAAACACCGATGCCTACTGCTCGAACTGTAAAGACTCGACCATCGACTCATTTCCGGGAAAATCAGACCGCAAACCCTAAAAATAATCACCGCGTGGACCCTCTTCCGAACCAAGCTTTTCCGCTCCACCCGTATTCGTTTCCAGATTCCCTAAAACGGCAATTAGATCAAAAGCCCTGACGAGTCCGTGTAGACAGTAGATCCTCAAGGGTAGGAGAGAAATTATAAAACAACAATACAAGCCAGCTTTCTCATCACACATTCCTAGAACTCTCCCCAGTCTCATCACACTTAGCCTCAGAGCGAAAGAAGGAAAATAATGGACTTCGTCTTCCACGAAGGCGTCAACGGCTCCAGTCCCTGGGTCGATTTCTACCCCCACTACAACCCCTCCTTCACGGCTGGTTATGCCTTCACCGCGATCTTTGGTCTTGCGACCCTCGTCCATATAGTGCTCACCATCCCCTACAAAGCCGCCTACTTCATCCCCTTCATTCTCGGCGGGATATGTAAGTCCTCCTCCCTCGCCCTTCCATTACTTCGGCATCCAACAACCCCGACGAGAATGCACACACACACACACACACACACACACACACACACACACACACATATATATATATATATATATATATACACACATCCTAACCAAAGGAAACCCCATCAGGCTCAACATTCGGCTACCAAGGCCGCGCACGCTCCCACGATGCCACCACCTCCATTGGCCCCTGGGCCCAACAACAGATCCTCCTACTCGTGGCTCCGCCCCTCCTCTCCGCCTCGATCTACATGAGTCTCTCGCGCATCATGACGGCCCTAGACGCCGAGCATCTCTCGCCCATCCGTCCGAAACGACTCACGGCGCTGTTCGTGACGAATGATATCCTGTGTTTCCTGACGCAGCTGGTTGGCGCGGGCGTGCAGGTCACGGGTGATCAGAAATTGATGGATATCGGGCTGAAGATTGTGCTTGCCGGGTTGGTGGTTATGATGGTTGTGTTTAGCGGGTTTGTGGCTGCCGCGGGGGGTTTTCATGTGAGGTTGAGGAGGGAGATGCGTGGGGTGGTTTCGGGGGATGGGGTTGAGGTTGGTGGTGGTATTGGTGTTGGGAGGGCTGGGGTGGAGATCCGCGGGTGGGAGCGGTATATGTGGGTGCTTTATGGGGTTTGTGGGTGTGTGATGGTGCGGAGCTTGGTGAGGACGGTGGAGTTTGGGAGTGGGAAGGGCGCCGAGGTGAAGACGAACGAGGCGTATATTTATGTTTTTGATGCGGCGTTGATGGGAATCGTTATGGTGGTTTGGTGCTTCTGGCATCCTGGGAGGTTGGTTATGAGGGCTAGGAGGTTT
This sequence comes from Aspergillus egyptiacus, assembly GCA_025688805.1. Classification (NCBI taxonomy): domain Eukaryota; kingdom Fungi; phylum Ascomycota; class Eurotiomycetes; order Eurotiales; family Aspergillaceae; genus Aspergillus; species Aspergillus egyptiacus. Next base: position 3,463 of record MU628455.1, read on the forward strand.
AGGGAGGGGAGGACGGGGAGGGCGGGTAGCGGGGTGGAGTTATTGGAGTCGAAGTAGGTAGATGATATAGCTGTCCGAGTCTAGGAGGTAGATTTGGACATCGATGGGACTGCTCAAGGGTAAAAGTATCAAGTTTGTCATTGTAGTAGATACATTAGGTAATAACGCTAATTCTATAACATGTTTATGCGGATTTGCCGAAAACCTTGAAGCGGTCCTCAATCGGAGCAAAGGTCTTCTCGAGAGGACCAGAAGTGGGAGTACCAAAGACCATCTGGGCGTCGAGCTTCCAGTTGGCAGGGATGTTCCACTGCTTCTGGATCTGCTCGTCGATCAGAGGGCTGTAGTGCTGGAGGTTGGCGCCGAAGCCCTCGGAGGAGAGAGCGGTCCAGACTGTGCCAAGTTAGTGACTATCGGAATCAGAATACACAGGAAAACATACCGAGATACTGGGACATGGCGTTGGACTCCAGAGCGAACGGATCGAACTTATCGGCGTAGATGGCAAACTGCTCCTTGATGTCCTTGAGGGCGTCATAGTCGACGAAGAAGAGCACCTAACATGATCAGTGAAGTTCTGGCCACGGAAGAGATCAACATACAGTTCCGTAACCAGCACGGAAGCCCTCGAGCTTAGGCTTGGTGGAGGTCTCATAGGCCTCCTTGGTCATGGCACCGGCGGCGACGAGCCCCTCCATGGCCTGGAGAGCAATGTCCCACACCTTCTTGTGCTCATCCTTCAGGAGAAGAACAACACGCGAAGTCTGGGTGTTGAAGGAGCTGGGCACGTGAAGAACAGCATCGCGGACAATGCTCTCGATGACCTCGTCGGAGACGGGGCTCTCAGCTTTCAGGCCGTAGATGGTGCGGCGGGCCTTGACGGCCTCGAGCAGAGTGGCCGTGGCGGGGTTCTTGAACTCGACTCCGGTCGATCCCATGGTGTTGGCTGTTTAAGGTGAGTGAGGTGGCTTCGAGAAGTGAATAATGAGTCCAGAATGAGTGTCCATGACCGCTGGGGAGGCCGGGTTTATATGGTCTCGGTGTTTTCTCGTCCATCGGCAGCTGTGCGACTCCCAAAATTCCGTCTTTTAAATGGGCTCATGGTCATTTCGCCAATGAGGGTCGCGATCCAACCCCTGATGGATCCATTTGTAAGCCTGGCGGGTTTCTTAGAAATCTGGGGCCGCACTGCTGCGAAGGTGCTGGAAATGTAATCCAGCTTGGTGAGTGAGACTGAGGTTTTCCTTTAATAATAATGACTTTCTGCATCTCGCATCTTAATTCCGCGCCTCATCTCAGCAGCCGGTGGATGAGAATGTCGCTGCAAATTGTCGACCGCATCTGGGATCCCTGGCCAGCAGTGGAATACACGTGACTAGAATCACGTGATGCTATCGAAGCTTCCAGATCGGAGCCATTTGACTGCTAAGCCAAGATAGACAGACACCTGTACAGTCGCTGCAGGTTCTTCAGTTGTCTTATGCCCACTCATCCGTCCACGCCCAGAAGTTATCGATTCCATCCAAGCCTTTCCCGCCCGCGCGTCTCCGCAGTCAAGACCATGGATGGACCTAGGAACCCGGCTTGACATCGGTCGCAGATTCGCTGCTCAACGTCTCTCCAGTCACTGACAGGCGAACATTAAAACTTTGGCTGCTGATAGGCATGGCTCTCATCCTTGATTTCCACAGACAGCCCCGTGGCCAAATCTCGCTGGGCTTGCAACTGGTATCAGCAAACGGCTAGAGGTTCCCAGGCTCCCTTAGAATCATTTCACAAGCAACCCCACCGGGGTATGAATATCTGTCAAGTTTCTCAGAATTCGGAGCGCAAAAGCGAGCTTGTATCAGAACATCTGATTGCCATGGGAAGTCTAAGTACCAACTTGATAACATAGACTAATGTTTCACAAAGCTTCCCGTAATGCAGCGATCTCTCGTCCTGAGTTACCTGAACACGTCCAGGAGATCCGGCAGTCATAGCCTGGAGCGTCCGGTGTCTTCCACACAGTTCTGTCAGATACATACCTACGCTTGAGGTTCGCTGTAGCGAATTCATCACCCGCTCTTCAGTGCAGCTTCGTCGACAGCCGAAGCCATCTCGGGCTCTAGGGTAGCAAACAACTCGTTACATTTCCGTAGTTTTTGGGGCGGCACCCTGAGCCAGTCTGGTTATCGTTTCAGGTTCAAGATCTGGTGACTCGCAGCGCAAAGTCATTAGCACCCTTATGTTCACTATCACGCGCAGAGTTCACTTTGAAGAAACCACTGCCAGCCGGCTGGGAATAAGAATCGCAGAATGTACAATGAACTGCGGTCCCTGGTGGTCAAGCCCACTGTGATGGTGGCTGTTGCCTCCTTACTCAATTACCTCAAGCGGCTGTGATCCTCGTATAACTCCCGTGGACCAGCCAATTTTAGACAATGAATGAACAATACCAGCCTCCTATTCGCTATCACTGTTCTTGGCCTGCCGTCCACGAACGAGGCCTGTACTTTCGGGTCTTGGCCAGGCCTACCCAAGAGCCTCCTTAGGTAATTTAAGGGTTCATCCCCGCGCGACGGTGGCATTGCAAACCTCCAGCCAGCTCCCGGGGGCTTCTTCTAGGTGCCATTGTTCAAGCAGTGTTCACCACGAGGTCTACAAGGCACAAGATAAAAGCTTCGAATTATTGAACTCCTGAGGAGAGAGCGGAAACTTCGGTCCAATCCTCTGCGGTACCCGAGTCCAGAGAGATAGCACGGCTCTAAACCTCATAGTCCGACAGGTCTCTGGTGTAATTGCGGCAGGGGCCGTGGTTGGTATGTCAGGCCTTTCGCGCAGTCGCGCAGGGATATGTCCCAGTTGCTGATGCTCCACAGTTAACCTTCTTCTGCCAACGTTGTTTGCCTTTCTTTTCATTGGAACCCTGCGAGAGCATAATAATGCTGCCACGACAAGTGCAGTCTCATGGTCCTCAATCAGTCGGTTGCTCCATTCTTCCTACTGGCCTGCCTTACTTGGCAGCGACTCTGCTGCTTTAAATGGTGTTCCGTTCCGGGTCCTATTCTTTCAATATGCTGGCATACTGAGTACTATGCTCGTTTCACTTGCAGCAGTTGTCACCCCGCTCGGCCTGTACGAATCAATTGTCCCTGATCATCCTTCACCGGAGCAATTTCACCATATTTCCGACAAAGGGATCTTCAGAGCGAGTACCCCAGCAAGGGACAAAAATGTACCCTGGAGTTGAGTGTGCGGCCCGATGGCTGAACCCGTTACATGCCCCGATTTAACTCGAGGTCCACTCTCCAATAATTACTCTGTGGACAGAAGCATACCGCAAGAAACAGTAGATCTCTTTTCAAGCGGTCTCTCTGCTACCAGCAATTCGATCTCGAGCATATTTGATATCCAATGGCGCACATGGTCATGGACAAGGTTATCTGCTAACAGCGACAGCAACGTCTCCTTGCCAATACATCATTCGTACAACAAAAGATACCCGATCAGGGTTGTTTGTCAGATCTCGACTTTCGCCTTAGATAACAGTTTCAAAGCAATAGAAGGACTTATAGTCAACGCAAAGAACAGGGGGACCGGGTTTTGAAATCACAGCATGCCACAGTTGACTACCTATGGAAGTACCTGGAGCGAGGATATCCTCTTCATCCAACCTGTTTTGAGTTGCATCGATACTAACCTGACGTTGGACTATAGAATAAGGAGAAAGGTGTAGTCTCAGATAGCTTTCTCTCGCCGTTCGCTGTATGCCTCACCGACAGAGGCGGGTTTTCCCAGTTAAGCCCAACTTACCCAGTGTGGGATATAGCTCATGTGCAAACAAACCCGCAATTATGGGATCGCGCATACCAGGCTGCCTGGCTGTCCAACGTTTTTGGAATGAGCAAATTCAACGCCGGCAACGTTACCGTAGGCAGTGATCCTTATCAGCCTCTTATCCTGCGCGGCAAGGACTCGGTTCCCGGTCGAGTGTTCCCAATCGAGGACGGAAACGACATGGGTTGCTACTTCGAATGCGATAATCCAGGCACTATTACGTCCAATCGATCTGGATGCTATGCCAAAACATATAATTCAGGACTCCCGGAGCATGGCTCGCTGGAGGCTGGTGCATTGATGATAAGTATGTGTTCAGTCCTTTCCTTTATTGATCTATGTGTGCAAACCAGAATTATAGAAAGCCTTTGCGAAGCGCACGAGTTCGAAAGTAGTCGCGGGAATATGGGAAACATCGCCACATATTGTGGCCTCATACTCGGCGCTGCACAGAAAGCTGATGGTGTTGAAGACGATAACCTACCCTTTCCCAGCCCAGGCACAGCATGGTCCAGGCCAATGTACTCCCGTGCGATGGCTGCGGAAGCAATCATCAAAACTGTCATTTTCAGCTTCAATAAAACCAACGATCTCTCTGGATTAAGTATCCTTGATATCACGGACAAGAATTACCCGAGTGAGGCCGAAAAGCCCTTGTGGGGAGTCGAAAACCTGCTGGACACAAAGTTCTCGCATGAGGCTGCGGCCAATTTCTCTCCGGATGAACTGCAAACTGTTCAGAAGTCCTCCCTATTTCTCCCTTGGTCCCCGAGCCTCTTCGTTTGGGAAACTTCCCAAAACCTACCAGGCGTCGAGCTTCACGAAATTGGGCTTCGCTTCATCGATGAGGTTTCATCCGTCCCTTTGAGCAGGACTGACTATACCGGCGCTAGAAATCTTGCGATGGCACGACGGTGGATTACACTGTCCAAGTCGGCCGAGTCGATGGCCACAGCCCTGAATCTGTTTTGGACGGATTACGCAGCCAATGCCGTGGTTGGGACAAAAGGGAGCCCAGGCCCAAGCAGCAACACTGTGCTCCGACCAGTCGCGACCTACCGACACGCTGTACTCTATGACCTAGCTTACGCCGTTCCCGCTGCCGTAGTTCTGGCGGTCCTGGTAATTGTCTCATTCCTTACTCTCGTTGCTCTTCTTCTCGGACGTGCAACGCTCGCGAAGATGAAACGATACCTGAACGTTACTTCCTCTGGGAGGCTCATGCTTTCCGTGCTAAACTGGCCGCTCGCGGTTCAAAGCGCCAGCAACGATACCCCCACTGACGACTGGCTTCAATCGAATGGGAGGATTAACATCACTGCGGGGAAGCATATGCCAGTACCGGTATCTGGCATTGAATACTCGGAGAATAGCACTCTGCTGAAGGGTCCGGTTGGGGTTCAAGAATAGCTGGGAAACTTATTATGGCTTTGGTGTTTTAGTTCGATTGATGAATGTCTAGCATAAGGAGTGTAAAATATGGCCACGGGGCGTTCTGTCCGCCCCATCATAGATTGTTATTGTGTTTCGCCCAGTGGATGATGTGGATTGGAGACCGTTGCTGGATATTGGCTGTTGGCACCTCCCCACCAGTTTATTTCTTTCGTCTCCCGTGAAGGCCGTCCTGGCATCAACTCCGTTTCAGCTTCAACCTATGACGTTAGCTTGGGCAATCAAGTTCGTCCGTCCAGTAGGTTTCACGATCGGGTTCGGCGATGTCAGTTAAGTCGACTCAGTTTGCGGCGATCTCATTCAACATACGATCTCGGGTTCGATTATCCGCCGACGAAGGTTTCCTCGGTTTTATTCCTGACGGCTTGAACCTACAGGGTATTTGCCAGAAATAGCGACTCAGCTTCGGCGACTAAGTTCAAGGGATCGCCGTTGGGCCCGCGCTCGTCATTCCTCGGTCCGCCATACCGATCCTCCTGCAGCACATGGTAAATGCACCTGACAATTACGCTGAAGCTGCAGCAGGAATCTGTCCTGCCCTCAAGGTCCGATGCAAGTGTCGTGATGATACAAGCATTGCGGCTGGGTCGCTTCCTATGCGACATATAAAAGCTGGCCCTCCCGGTACAGGATTATGGTTGAGATGATACCAGCATCCAGTACGAATTATATCCATCATGGATAGGCAGATCGCCCGGGCCATGGTTGGCCTCAAACAACTACCCATCCGTGCCCTCCTAGCGACGTTCTGGGGTTCCCCGAGGAAACGCCTTGGTCTATCAGCAGTCATACTCTCTGCATACCTGCTCCTCCAACGGGCCATGCGATACCGACGACTGAAGCGACTGCAGGGGGTCTATGCGAAGTACACGACAAGGAAGCAAATGGCTTCTATGACAGACCACGATGCTTGGGAAATCCAGAAGACGATTCTCGCCACGGAATTCCCCTCGGCTTCGCTGAAGGCATTGCAATTTGCTTTGTTCAGGGTAAATCTGATACCTAGCCCCATGGTGAAAGAATCCGCTAATACGAGCAGACATACGGGATCCCAACGATATCCAGTCTACTCCTCAAGACCTCCCAGTTTTCTAATCCAGCGACCTCTTTCAAGCGGTATGCCGACACTGGCGCCCTTATCGGACAGTTTATGGCCTTTGAGCCGTCTTCTGAACGAGCTCAGACGGCTATCGCCCGTACCAAGTTCCTCCATTCTGGATACCGGGCCAGCGGCAAGATTCTCGAGTCTGACATGCTCTACACTCTGAGCCTTTTCGCGCTTCAACCTATTCGCTTTATCACCATGTTCGAGTGGCGGCAGCTTAGCGAACTGGAACAGTGCGCGATTGGAACTTACTGGAAAAGTCTCGGCGATGCATTGGAAATTAGCTTTGCAGAACTCCCCTCAGGTCCACATGGGTTTCGCGATGGGCTACACTTCCTGGAGGAGCTCCGTTCATGGAGTCTCAACTATGAAGAAGCCTACATGAAGCCCAGTCCACAGAATAAAGAGGTAGCGGATAGGACGATGGATGTCCTAGTTTACGCGCTTCCGCAAGTCCTCAAGCCGGTTGGGGTTCGCTTTGCCTCCTGTGTCATGGACAATCGACTACGTGAAGCCATGATGTGTGTCATTATTCCTCATGGAAGCAGATTCTAAACTGACAGCTACAGGTATCAGCAACCTCCGGCAGCGTACAGGACGATTTTCTCATCCCTGGTCGCCGCTCGGAAATTCTACCTGCGGTATTTAGCTCTGCCGCGAGCCAAATTCCAGCGAATCGATGTCTTCCAAGACGAACCGAACGAGTACGGGCGCTACTATGTCAAGGTCTACGAGGCAATCCCGTACTACGTGAAGCCAACGATCTGGAACCGCTGGGGCCCGGCCGCGTGGGTCCGTTGGGCGCTGAGGATGCCTCTTCCTGGTGACGATGGCGACAAATATTATCCTCAAGGCTTTGACTTGGAAGATCTTGGCCCAAAGTACTTTGAAGGTAAAGGGCGCAAGTCGGTCGCTGAGATTCGTGACCGTCTCAAGAAAGCAAGACAGGGGCGGTCGCCTTTCACTCCTCTACCCCCAAATTCTGAGAATGAGGATGCAAATTATAAAGGTCATTAGACCCGGCCCGCCTTCGACTTGAGCATAGTTCGTTCCCCGCTTAGACTCAATAGAATAGTGTACAGTCACGTCATCACCTCTGGTTGTATCCATGGCTCAGCCCGAGCTTTGAGGTCACAGAGAAACTCCCCTTGCGTCCTAAAAGGCTAGTCAACCTTTCACCTCTACATGCGATCTATCTGCTTTACACAAAATGCCTACCCGTTCGCCGGATCGCTTGGATGCCTGGATTCTAGACAGTGGCATCGCATCGCTCACGGCGGCGGTGCACCTCGTCCAGGAAGCTCATGTGCCACCATCGCGCATTCACATCGTCTCGAAGTCCAGCATCTCAAGTCGAACGACAGTGAGTTATGGCGACGCAGAGCACGGGTATGACTTTCGCGCAGGGATGCGACCGCAGCTCAATGACATGTGCATGGATACCCTCCTCTCCCTAGTGCCGTCGATGTCCGATGAAAGCATGACATTACGGGACGAGATCGTTCATTTTGCTGAGACCTTGAATCCACAAAAAGCCCGGACAAGGTTCCTCACGGACAAACCCATGGCGTCGGCCGACTCGAGGGCACAAAGGCATCTCTGGGCATGCGCGATCGCATAGCCATGTTCAAGCTGGCGACCAAGTCAGAGAAAGCCATCGGGAGGTCGCGGATCTGCGATTTCTTCCGCGACAGCTTCTTCCAGAGTGAATATTGGCTGTCGCTGGCTACTACGTACGTCGCCTTGGTGATGTATTACGACAGAAAACAAACTGACTTGTTCTACCTACTAGATTCGGCCTGAAACCCTACCACTCCGCGGCCGAATTCCGGCGGTATCTGCATCGCTTCAGCGACCTGCACGACCTGAACGACCCCCACGTCCTGGATTTGGGCAAGTACAACTTTCACGAATCCATCATAGTCCCCATCACCCGTTTTCTTCATTCGCAAGGCGTCGACTTCCGCTACAACACCACAATATCCGACATCCTCTTTGCCTACGACAACCCAGATAACCCTACCGACCCGACCCGGGTCGCTGCAATCCGAACCTATCCAACCCACGAGCGGTACATGCCCATGTCCTCGAAGGAAGAGATCATGATTGAGCTCAGCCCGGACGACATAGTCTTCTCCTTATTCGGATCCGTCTTCTCTGCCATCCTAACCGGCGACAACACTCGCAGCCCGCCCTTCCTTGAACACGTCAAGGACAACCTCGACTTCGACTTTGCTGCGCCAGTCGACCATTTCGGCTCCGAGCTTGACGAAAGCTGGCTTCTCTGGTTGGAGCTCTGCACGAAACATCCGAAGTTCGGAAACGCATATAACTTCTGCACGCGGCTCCACGAGTCCAGGCTTGAATTCTTTACGATCACGCTCTCCTCCCCAGAATTCTTTAATCGGCTCGCCGGCACAACATGCGATGAACCAGGGCCCAATACAATCCTCACACTCCGTGATTCCTCGTGGCTAATCACACTCCGGATTCCGCACCAACCCGTCTTCCCGAACCAGCCCCCCAGCGTTCAAGTCTGCTTGGGCTACGCGCTCTTCCCCGAAAAGGAAGGGGATTACATTGGAAAGCCGATGCTCAAGTGCTCCGGCCAGGAAATCCTGACCGAAGTCCTACAGCACCTGCGGTATCCACTGGAGTCAATTCTCAAAAACGCTATTGCCATCCCGCATATTCAACCCCGGGCCGCCGCTACGTTTCTCCCCCGGAATACCGAAGACAGACCGCGGGTGATTCCACCGGGGATGAGTAACATGGCCATCATTGGTCCGTTTGTGGAGATCGACGATGAAGTCGTTGTCACGACGGACTACAGTGTTCGGGGGGCGCAGATTGCTGTGAGGGAGTTGATGGGCGTGTCTAGGCCTGTGAAAAAGAGTAAGCGGGCATCTTGTATTGAGATTTTGGGGATGTTGTGAGCTCTATACCCCTTACAGTAGAAACAACGCAAGACGGACAACACTACCATATACACTAAATCTCTGCAGTACCCGCATCAGCAACCACCATCGCCGACACATCCAAGGGCACTAGCTAGCATCATTAATCTTCTCTCTCGATTGTCCCTTCCTCCCTGCTGAAAGTTACCCTTGGAAACATTCTGCAACGGCCACTCGCCGCTACAGATTGGTAGAAGCCTACATCAGAACTGTGTTGCACTCTCTGGCCCTCAGGTCTCTTGAGGATCTCTGCCAAATCCCCACTGCGGCTGAGCTGCTGTGCCCCGGCTTGCTTCTTTCCTCGGATATTTGGCTTATGACTACATCGACCAGCTCACCCCTACCAAAATCCGGGCATTCTCTATGATATCACAAGACCAAGGGAAGAAAGAAGGTCACCCAGACTACCGATCAGATCCCGGAGCCCCGAGGCAACATAGCCCCCTAGTACTTCCAAACTCGTGGGATCGGTAATCGCCGACAGATGGATCGACTCGGTGCAATTGGGAGACACAGGAACACCGGCCATTCTGTCTCTAAGCCAGCCTATCGCTTCGGGAATGCCGGTAATCCCAAGGGTAAGGTGTTCGCCCATTACCAGCTTTCTGTAATCGACCGTGGCGCCCAGATCACAATACCGGTCAACCAGCTTGTCTGTCTCGGGGACGTAGCTGGTGGTATCTAGGATGGCTTTGTATATGAGCAAGGGTATCCGGGTAGTGCGTTGGCCCATGCGGTTATCGTTAAAGACCTTCTGTACCCGCGCATCCTTCTTGGTGAACTCCGGATCCTTGAAATAGGCGAGCATATTCTGTAATAGATACGCCTCAAAGCCCTCTCCGAAACACATATGGCGCGCTCTCCGGAAGCTCTCCTTCTTGGCCTGATCATCAACCAGCTGCTCCTCGATGATCCCTTCGAGCTCCTCGTACTCCTGCGCAAGCCCATACAGACCCAGAGGGATCAACCCCGCATTGGGCTTCATGTTGACCGTGTCTATCGCGCTCTGCACATCGGGCACCGTTCCTCCCAGCGCCACCCCCACGATATTCAGTTCCGGCGCATACGCCTCGTAGAATTCCGCCGTGACCCCGGCCGCCATACTCCCGCCGGAGTACCCCCATAAGCTCAACCGCGTCTCGTCGGAATCGACAACCCCCGTTAAATTCCCAGACGCCAGCGTCGCCCTCAGCGCATCCAAAGTGATGTAGGCTCCCTTCCGGTTAGCCAGGAATGCCGCGTTGAGCCCCTCGTAGTCCGGCACTGTCACGATCCATCCCTGGTTCAGCGACCCCGCGATCAGATAATGCTGGATCGAGTCGATCATGCTCCCCATCACGCCGCTGCCTTCGAACTCCCGATCGAAAGTCAGCGACGGCGCGCAGTGGTTACTCGGCGAGTCGTGCACGGACAGGTACGCGTGCACCATGCTGTAGTCGGGCTCGTGCGGGATCAAGATGGTCGTTGCCGCCGCGGCCGGGTTGCCGAAGCTGTCTGTCGTCCGATACAAGACCTGCCATGCGTCGGAGATGGCCTTTGGCAGGGGATCGGCGAAGACATAGGGCGGCTTTTGGTATTTGAGGATGGTCCCCGGGGCTTCGGTTTCGTAGCCTGGCGGTGGTTGGTAGAAAGAACTGCTGCCGTAGTCGCCCCCCGTCGTCGGGACCGGCGTAGGGCTTGGGCTTGGGCTTGTGTCTGGGGGCTCGCCAATGCCGATACTGGAGAGCACCGTTGGTAGCAGCTTGACCAGGTTGGTTACGAGGGACATTGCAGTGTTTTGTTTCCGGTGGTCGGGGATTACTGTCGAAAACAAAGAGAAAGAAAAAGAGCCTTACCAGGGCATGATGGCATCTAATATTTTGCGATAAATTTGCACATAGATTGGTCCTGCATTGCTTCATATCTAGCTAGGACCATGTGTAGGTATGAAGGGGTCCCACGCCTGAGTTTTCCACGAGGATACTCGAGTCATTTATTTTCCTTGGCTCCTTGACTCCTTACTTGTGCTCGGATTGCGTACTTATACAAAATAATAATTTAGAATTAATTGACCTTTCCATTCCGCAACGGGTCTTTGGACCTTGCTGACGAGACAAGGACAAGGCCATCATCGGCGCGATCACCAACCGAGAGATCAATACCCGAGAACCCGGATTGACGCAATCCGCTGTCCAATTGTTCGAGGGTCAGGGAGGAGGTGTAAGCATCGACATCCTCTCCGCTGTAGCTCACTGGCCAGCCACCCGGCAAGAGTTCCGCGAGGAACTGGTGGTGTAGGGGGAACTGGCTGGGTCCGTCGACCATGAGCAACTTCCCGCCATGCTCCAGCCAGGTATGCGCACAGGAAATTATCTTCTGTACCAGACTGGGATTGTTTGATGGCGGATGGCAGACAATCACGAGATCAAAGGAATGACTGCTGAAGCCTTGATGGGTGGGATCGGCGAAGAAGTCGAGTGGTCGACTCTCGACATGCTTCTTCCATTGCCCTAAGAGCTCCTCCGACTCCTTCGCAACGGAAGCATCTGCGGAACTGGCACGGATGTATTTCCCAAACCTGGGTCCCTTGGGCAGATTTGCCAGGATCTGCACTGTCGCTGCTACGCTTGATCCCGCGTCGAGAACGCGCAGATTGGGCTTCTGGCCCGCCATTGTGCCAATCCAGGTGGCCGCATCCTGGTAGCTGCGCTGATGGAGAAGCCGATCGTGGTAGTACTTGTTCAAGCCCCCGCGCTGCCGGATTGCTGAGACCGCGTCTATCTGCCCACGGAGAATTTCTGGCAGACTCTTGCCAAGGTCATCAATCATTTCGCCGGAGGGCCCGATGTTGCGCACGAGTGCGATCTCGTCATTGCTTGGGTCAACATCTAAAGCAGCCTCTAGTTCACTCACCCTCTTCAAGAGCTCGTTGTAGAAACGACGAAGATTCGGAGCCAGACCAGGAGCATCTTCATCTGCGCTCACCGAGCGGATGCCGTTTCGTAGATGGAACGCGGCTAGTCGTTCCAGAAGCTGCATTGCATCGGATTGGGCGGACGGCAATGAAGTATCCAGACTCGCTTTCGTCATGAAATCAAAACACTTCTCCTTTTCCAGTCGATAGCAAAGGTCTTTGCCGTTGCTGACTTCCGACATGGAAGCATCATCATGGATAGCCAGCATGTGGATTCCCCGAAACTGGAACACCACGTTGTCCGGTGCAGATTCCGGCACGGCCCAGACATCCTCTATGATCGGTCGGTCATAGACCAATGGCGTGGCACGTCGAGAGTAAGCCCGAAACTGGTCATTCGGCGCGACGTCCAGCCCGTAGGAGATGACAATCTCTTTCATATAACTGGGAAGTAGCAGCTTCTCTAAGCCATCAGGTCCGACCAAGTTAGGCCATACTGCTTGGATAACGAGGTCCAATAACGCCGGGTGAAGTTGCATCTGGGCTTCCGGGATATCTGACGCCGTTTCCTCGCGTGCAGGCGCCACAAGTGTTGTAACGGCCTCGTTGCCCTTTCGGAAGCATGAATTCATGCCTCGGAAAGCCCGGTCATATTGCATCCCGCGTTCTTCCAGCATGTCATACAGCTGGGCCGTGGGGACGGGGTCGACGCAGATGGATTCCATCTGGGTCAAGGTATCCAGTAGTTTTGCGCTCGCGTGATGGGACGCTGAATGCACGGGGTTTTTCCCTCGCGCCTTCTGCGTCGAGATCAGACCGCGGAAGTTCTCCTCCCACCCCCTCTGGCTAGTCCACGAGCAGATGCGAACTTCGTCCCAGGACCCCGCTGAGCCGTCGGCATACGGCCGTAAGCAGACAGTGAGTTCAACGGGGGCCGCGTCGGGCATGATGAGCATCTTGGGAACGGTCACCTCACGGAGGTTGTATGTATCAAATTCTGATTTGCGCAACGCGGCCCGTTGTCGGGCTGCTTCCATGGCCATCACAATGAACCCCGTGAAGGGAAATGCGTTGTGACCTTGCGCACGATGGTCCCTGATCCATGGGTGATCTTCCGGCCAAACGATGCTGCGCCACCGCAACTCGAAATCGTTGGACTGATCGGACAGCAGGCCGAGAAGGTCGTGACGGGGAAACGGTTTGAACAGTGTATCGTGCGTCAGCCGACTGCCATGCCAATGTTCCGTGCTATGGTCCCACGGGTAGCGGGGAAGATCCTTCAACACAGCTGGTCGGGAGCCGTCAGGTAGGGTTAGGTTAATCGCCTCAAACTGCACTGGCTGGCCTCGGACGATCAATGCCGTCGCCAGATTGTGCATTGCCTCCGTTGCGTTCGTCTTGCGTTTCAGAGTCGGCAAGCATTCGGTCTTCGCGGCATGGCCTGTGGCCTGTAGGATCTCTGTCATTGCAGAGGCCAGGGCGGGATGCGGTCCAATCTCGACGAGGATATCAATCTTCCCCCGGTTACATGATTCGGCTTCGCCTTCTAGCAACTGTTTCATTGCCCCGGCAAACTGCACGCAAGAGACCCCGTTTTCGATCCAGTAGGCCGGCCCCAGCTGCTGGGCGTCAACCCGTCGTGCTCGCGCACTGGAGTAAAAAGGCACTTCGGAAGATCCTGGTTCGACCGGCTCGAGATAGACCCGATATTTATCGGCCATCAAACGGATGTGATGAGAATGGTACGCTACTTTGACCTTTAATTTGCGGTTGAAGATGCCTCTTTCAGTTACAATTTGCTCCAGTTCATCAACTGCGGTAGCGTCTCCGGAGACCGTGATGTTCTGTCCACTGTTGATACAAGCCACCACTGCTTTGCCCCGTTTCAGGTCCGAGAGAATCGGTTCCACAACCTCCACGGGGGCTCCGACCGCAATCATCGCCCCCTGGATCCCAGGGAAATCCTCCGGCAATTGCAGGGCTGTGATGCCCCGCCCGTAGGCTGCTCGGACAGCATCCTCCAGCGACAGGATCCCGGCGGCGTAGGCGGCTGGGACTTCACCACTGGAATGACCAATTACCGCCTGAGGGAGGATCCCCCACGACCGGAGTAGATCAGTCAACCCGATCTGGACTGCGGTGATGGCCGTCTGACTGATATGTGGGAGCGAAACCAGTGTCTCTTCCTCGCTCTTCATGAGCTCATGATGAACGGAGAACCCGGCGCACATGTTCTCTAATTGCACATCGACGCGCTGGATGGCTTCCAGAAATACCGGGTAATCGTCCAATAGCTCCCGGCCCATTGCGTGCCATTGCGTGCCTTGGCCCGGGAAGACAAATGCGATGCGCGGGCGGTTGGCCGACCAGCGGGGCCGAAATTCTTTTGAGGACAGCGAGGTGATGAGTTCTTTGGCCGTTCGAGCGGAAACTGCTGCCTTCCATGGCAGCATCGTCCGGCGCTCTCCAAGCGTGTAGGCCAGGTTATACATCAGTCTAGTATCGTATAGCTCTGGCCTCCGCTCGAGGTAGACCTCCAGATCTCTGGCTCTATCCAGAACCGCCTGCTCGCTGCTCCCTGACAGGACAAAAATCCGGCGTGGTGCGCCTTGCGCTTTGTTGCTTGCCCTGGGTGCTGAGGTCTGCGTTCTCTGTGACGAGTCAAGCTGCGGCGCTTTCTGCAAGATTACATGGGCGTTGGCGCCTCCAAGCCCGAAGTTGTTGATACTTGCGTAGGGCCGATCTCTCGGCCATGGAATCAGTTTGTTTGCCACCTATATAACGTAACGTTGAGGTACGGTTAGCCTCTCAGCCGTCCCAGCCCATTATAGCCGGTATTGTGAAAGGGGAGCCTTGCCTTTATGTTCCATTCGTTCCAGGGAATGTCGTCTCGGAGTTCCTCCAACTCCGCATTCGGGAGAATAAAGCCTCTCTCCAACATGAGGACGGTTTTGACGAGGGATACCATCCCGCTGGCCCCCTCAGCGTGGCCAAAATTGGACTTGGCCGAGCCGACGATCAGCGGCTTCTTGGGGCTGCGGTCTCGCCCGAAGATGTCATGTAAGGCCCTTGTCTCCACGGGATCCCCTGTTTTGGTGCCCGTGCCGTGGGCCTCGACGTACGCCGTGTGGAGCGGATTGATACCGGCTGCCTCGTAGACCGATCGGATCAGGTCACCCTGAGCAGAGCTGCTGGGCATTTGAATGATTGGAGTATGGCCATCTTGGTTTATTCCGGTGTTGACAATGACAGCGCGGATAGTATCACCGGCCGCCAGGGCGGCATCCAATGGCCGTAGAAAGACACAGCCAGCGCCTTCGCCACGACCGTAGCCGGAGGTGGCTCGGTGGTCAAATGAATGGCATTTTCCGCTTGGACCGAGCAGCCTGTTAAGTAGACACTTGAAGATTAGACTGGGTTCTCCCACATTGACTCCGGTTGTGGTTGCTACTTACCGCGACGAGGAGAAGGATATAAAGGAGCCCGGGACCAAATTGAGGTGGCAAGCACCGACCAAGGCCGAGGTCGACTCACCAGTCTTCAGGCTCTGGCACGCAGCGTGCAGAGCGGTCAGACTGGAGGAGCAGGCTGTATCGACAGTGTAGCTGGGGCCCTTGAGATCAAAGAAATGGGAGACTCGGTTCGCCAGAAAGCAGGGTGCGGTTCCGCCGACGCTGGACCTGGGCATGTATTCGGTATCGCGCTGGGTGTTCAGATCATAATCCGAGTTGGTCCCTCCAGCAAAGACGCCCACCTTTTCGTTGGCCAGCGATTTCTTGGAGACTCCGGCATACTCCAGAGCCTCGTAGGCACACTCTAGCAGCAGGCGGTGTTGCGGATCGATGGAGGCTGCTTCGTCGGCGGTGATTCCGAAAAACGCGGCATCGAAGCGGCTCACATCCTCCTGCAAGAAATAGCCCCCCTTTGCGATGCAGGTGCCGACCCGGTCCGGATTGGGATGGTAATAGGCGCCTGCGGTGAATCTGGAGGATGGGATCTCCGACCAGGCACTCTGGGCCCGGCAGCAGAAATTCCAGAACTCCTCGTCGTTCTTCACTTCCCCGGGCAGACGGTGGGACATTCCCACAATCGCGATGGGCGTCATGGTCGATTGGAGAGATGGAGGATATAGAAGACAGAAAAAGAGAAGTCAGCGAGCATCAACTAGTACGAAGTTTTTGTTGACTCGTTCACCCGAGGCCCAGTGATGCCGTAACACCAAAGAGCATTCCCACCTTTTTTGTTCGTTTTCTACCCTGGAGCTTTCCTCGGACTTCCCATCAGACTTATATCGCTCAGACCAGCAGAAGATACAAAATACAACGGCATGATGAGTTGATTGCACCTAATCATAGGTGATGTAAAAGACTAGAATGGCCGGTTGTATTTCTGCGTGGCATTGCTCTAGTTTCAGGTAGGATACGACATCATTTACCTTACTAGGCCATATCTGATCATTGATTTTTATATCTTCATATGATAATCGCTGCACCCGGCTACCTACGCGAGTCATGTTGGAAGTGAAGCTGATCAATAGGGGGGGGGTATAGACCGGAATCATGAACCTCGTGAGATCTGATTGATCAGTTAGGCTCCACGGTCATGACCTTCCAAAGCTTGAATTCAGCCTGGTCTAGACTCTGGTGATAGAGATAGAGATACCTACATCCACAGAAACGACTGCAGAGGTACTGATGTAGGTAGGTCCACTGGAACAGAGCATGGCGGCCCACAAACATCGGAAACTAGACCCGAGACAATTACATTGCCAGAGAGAACGACCTAGGTTACTAGATAGCTACAACATCTTTCATTCGTCCCTGTAAGCTACTAATCACTGCGGATGGTCCGGAGGATAGCCTCTCTCAAAGCCTGAAGCGCCTGTGGATCTCGTGGGATGAGGTGACCACTTCCGGAATCATACAACTCTGCGGTCTCCGGGTCAAATGCATTGTACAGGTCCATAGTAGCCCCGAGAAAGGGATCCGTGGTGCAGAATACATGCAACGAGCGAACCGATATCTCTGTATCTGTATCCGTATCTGTATCCGGGTCCATCACCAGCTCGCTTTTCCCGTCCTTCAGCTGCAGCGGCGGAGTGCCGTTGAACAGAATCGCATACCTGATCCGAGGCTGATACCCCTGCTCTTCTTTCTGTCTGCGTTGTTCATCCAGAAGAAAGGTTGCCGCCATCGACGCCCCCTCGGAAAATCCAATGATGCCTTCGACATCCCCCTCCGCATCAATGGCCTGGCGGATCGAGTCACAGGAGAGTCGGAAATCCTCCGGCTTAATGCCAGCAAAGATCTCGCGGAGAATGTCGCCGCTTTTCTGGACGTCGCCGCCACGTCGGTAGTGCTCGTCCAGGAGCCGTCGCTCCTCTTCCGGCGGGATTGCAACGGCATACCATCGGTAGAAAGGGGGTGCGCCGAAATACTCCAGAAAGTCGGCCGGCGGTTTGCACGGGAATGGTGCTTGCGTGAAGCAGAAATCGACCTTGTCGGATTCCATGGCCTGGCAGAGCGGTCCCATCTGGGCTGCCATGGTCTGTCCGGGGGAGCAAACTATTAATCAATAAACTCATTACCTCTATTTACAAGTGACTCACCTTGGAATTGGAATACCTCCCCGGTAGGCAGATGAACTTCATTTGTGCTAAGCGGGATGTGATCTATACCGAAGGTGGGGGAACAAAGAAAGGAGCAAATAAAGGGAAAGCAATCAAGGGATTACTGACGATGACGGAACTAAGGACTAGACAAGCATGAGCGTCTCATCTCAAGGCTGTAAGGGCGAGTGTGCTAATTTATCCAGGGGTCTTTCTCTATCCGTATACGAATCAAGCCGAGATTAGCCCAACCGGCAACCACAATCCTTCTTCATAAGAATACTAGTCTAGAGAACGGTATTCCATGACACAACCACTTGCCTGAGACAAACCCCCCTTTGGTCCTACCAGTCAGTCTTCGTCTGTAGGTAGATTAGCCGGAGAAGTCTCCCGGGTTCGCGCAGTAGGCATAATGTGCAGGCCGGGTTCGTTGGGAAACCTCAGGCTGTTAGGAGGAATGAATGCAAATCATGGATGTTCTAAACATCATACAGTTCCGTATATGGCGCATACTCGGATTTCTACCTAGGAACAGGCCCATGCGGACCTGGGATGATAATAAAAGTAGGAAAAGGTACCCGGGGCTAAAAAAAAATGCAGAGCTTCCAGCGGCCCCCGAGCTCCAACTGAGAATGCCATTTGTCAATTTCTTTATTAATACGTAATAGTACCTAGCCTCTGTATTCCTTACTATCTAGTAGTATTCTGCTGACTGGTTTTGCCTAGGGCGTGGAATCCGCGGTTCGTTATGGTGTGTGCCCTGCAGGGGTGACTCGGTCGATCCAGGTTCAAACTACTATTAGCCTAATACACTAGAGATAATATATATTAGGTGGCCTATATAGTTATATAGGCCTAATTATTTGCTTCAAGAGGTTTGATTTATTACAGAGGCTATTCAATTCAATATGCTGGGTATTAGGGTTGATTGACCTGTGACCTCGAGGAGTAAAATACCAAATTATTCACGCTGAACCTTGGAACACCGGAGACAAACACCAGAACGGACGTCTACACGAGGCCAGACACCCTATGGCCTCTCCACAAGCGTTCATTCCTCGTCGAAATCATCACCCTGGTCGGTCTTTCTGGGAAATAGACCCGGGATGAACACCCGCAGCCCTTTGAGGAACGCCGCGTCACCACCTGACTCGCTCACCACCACGGCTCCATCGTTCGCAGGCTTATACTTGCCGCGTCCGTCATACCCAGGCGTGGGCGACTGGAGCCTAGTCCGCTCTGGCGCACCGGGCCGAGAAGTAGCATGCCGGGGAGGTGTGCAATGACCAGGTGATGAGCAAGGGCTCTCCCAGGCGGAATCATATTCCGTGTCACTGGCCACCTCAGTCCACTCGAAGGCCGAACATTGTCTTTCTCCGAGCCTAGACGCCTGGTACAGCTCTCCTCTTTGCGCCGTTCCTTCGGTGACGCCGTTCGTCGCCAGTTCGTATTTGTTTTCGTGTTCCATTTCGTAGGCAAGGTTGGTGTTGAAAATGTCGAGTATCTGAGGGATGGCAGGCCCGTCGAGGGTGGTATTCCGAACGACAGACCCAGCAGGGACGTGATAGACGACTTGTACGTCTGCGTTTGTGGACCTAGGGAGAGTCATTGTGAAGTCGGCCGTGATCATTGGGCCGTTTCTTGCTATGCCCTCGAGCGAGATGTAACGGAGTGGACTCCGTCATGAGGTTGTTCGCCCATCTGTACCGGGGATATATGTGGGGAATATAATACCAGTGTGCACTTCCTTTCTACACTGGCGGCAATCAGCTTCGTCACTTTGCTGGATGAGGCTGTGAGTGGTCTGGATTTGGTGGTCTGCTTCTGCGTGGTGGAGTGGCAGAGTCTTGATAATCTCCATACAGGCTTCGAGCGTAAAGCTCACAATATGCCCGCAGCTCGGGTAGATATATTATAAATGTTTGCACATTATGATAGCTCTTCAATGATAATTGTATTCTGTTGCCGAGATTGTTGGCTTGAGTTGGGGGCAGAGAAAGTCCGGGGCTTGGATACGGTTGGAGTTCACTGCAATAATTATATAGCAGCGTATGGTACACAGATAAAGACAGGCAGGATGGCATTGTTTGTTTGACTTGGTCTTGTCAGGCTCGAGGTACAATGGCTGTTATGCTACTCTTTCAAGTGCGCTGTTTGGCTTCACATCATTGTCAAGCTGGGTAGCATGAATGAACAAAAGCGCGTCTTTGAAAAGTTGTTCTTTTGTCAAGTGGAGTTTGCCTATTTCGGTTGCTAAAATTTCATGATGTGTTGAAACCAGGGCCTTGTATACAGCTCTGCCTGGTTTAGCCTTTTAAACTGTAGGTTCCAAAAGCGTGGACATGTCTGCCTCTCGATTCTTAGCCTGGACAACGCTCCTAGTCCATTGTTACTCCTCGTATGTTGCCGTAGCAGACCCCTGCAGTATATTTCACTCAGTAAGTTCAATCTCAGTTCACCTATACACGAGGTAGGGGAAGTTCAGGGAGAAACTCATCAGACGCACGAACTGGGGCGAACCTCCTCAGGCATAAGCAACGTCTCATGCGGGGCTATACGCCTCTAGATAGAGAACTTCTCTCCGTGTAAGGACGCCGATCCGACCAGCTGGTACGTTGCCTTGGGACAAGATCGCCAAAGGGATATGGCTAACATAAAGCCTCGTTTCAGGCTCACTGAGGCTCGCTATTGGAATTAAGTAGCACTTGGACGCGACACGGAGCAAGGAGGATAAAATCGACGGGATTTCAAGCCAACGCAGTCGATCACCAGAACCAAACCAATAATCGCTCTATATAGCAGGCCCCTCGAGGTAGGCGCGGTCACATCGCTCAACTTGGCGATTGCTGGGGCAAAATCTGCGGGTCTACAGCCCAGGTCCTGCCCTCCTAGGAAAGGTCCAAAACTCGCGAAATTCCGCTTTTTAGAACTCGTAATCGCCGTTGACGGTTGACATTAAAAGGGAATGTACATGTCAGGGAAGCCCCGTAGCAAGGATGCGATCCATATTCACTGGAATTGTTGTCGGGCAGCCCTCGCAGCCATCCATCTCCGATACAAGAAGAGAAGAATAATTCCCAGCGCTACGACGAAAACGATGCAAAAAACCAGTATCGGGCCTGGGTTTTCACTGGCCCAATCTCTTCGTTCAAGGACGTGCTTTTGCATCGCAATGGCGCGCGAATCGAGAGCAGGCATTTCTGGCCAGATTAGCCGTCTGGTCGTCACCGAATTGGAAACGCATACCGCTCGTTAATACGTGAGCTTAGCTCTTCGTGCAGTTGGTCTCTGGTTTTCGAAATCGAAAACTGCTGCTATACCGGCAGGGTCTGCAGGTTAGCAGAGTTGGAATCTGAGGAGTGACAATCGCTATTGACTTGCATTCGCAAAATGAGCTGTTTGTCGAGGAACAAGGTGAATGAGAGCTACCAGGAGGATCGTATCAGCCGGGCACCTGCGAAAGTCCGGGAGACGCGGATGTCATGACGTCGAACAGAGTACATCGTGTGCAACACTATGAAGCTTAAATTGTGTTCCTGTGCGGACGATGATCCCGCCTCAGGTGGTCTGCTACTGGCCATAATCTGGATTTGTCCTTAAGTCCAATTGAGGTTCACTATAGAACTCAATGGTTCTGGCGTCATGACTCGACCGGCTTAACTTAGACAGCCATCAGAGCTTTTGACGTCATTTATGTTATGTGGACCAGGTGAACAGATTGGCCTGGACGGTATTCCCGCCGTCGAGATGCGAAGGGAGCTCAGAGAAGAAAGATGGTGGACGATTGATGATGGATGATGGACTTAATCCCCAGTTGTTACAAGTACCTAGTCTTGGCGCTTCACCATTTCCCATTCTGGAAAGCCGCGATCCCCGCGGGCGCCCCTCCACCTCAGACTCCGAGTCCCTCAACCCACCCTCAGTTCCTCAGTCCCTCACCCTCCAAGGCTCCAACGACCCGCGGGCCGTTGCTCCACCCCGCTGTCTATCTTTTCAATTCAAGGGTCTGCTCCTCTCAACTCCAGCTTCTTTGAAGCCCCCCGACCTGCTCATCGCGGATTATCAAGCACTTCCCGTCCGCAACAATGCACCCTTGCTGACGCCACCCTCGTATTCGTCTGCTACACGGCCAACCATTGGCCCAAACTCTCCCCTGAATCTGCAATGTCACCATGTGGCTTCCTTCACGAAGGGGCGAAGCCATTCTATCATTCGACAGACTGCCCGGGTAATCCTCCTCTTCCTTGGTCGGACATAATCCATGCTCAGTACTTTTCTCCATCAGGAATCGCTTTCGGTCGAAGTGGTTGTTTGTTGCAGATAAGAAGTCGCACAGTCGCATTGTTCGCGCATTGTCGCAAATCTCCTTTTGTCGACCCGAGCCGTCCCGCCAAAGAAACATGAGCCTTGCTCTTGGACCTATTTGCTCCACTTGACCATATATACACAGGCTATGGCTGCTTCCGCTGTCTTCTGGTCAGCGGTTTTCGCCTTTGTTTTAGTCCTGCCCAGGGCGTCCGCTTGGACCCTCCTTTGGCGCAACGAAACAACCCCTTCCGAGATCATCACTGGACAATCCGAACGGAACTGCACCCGAATATGGCACCAAGAAGGCGAGCAGTTCTCCTTCGACCCTGAAGGGCCCTGGTGCCTCAAATTCTACTCCGATCCCCAGTGTCAGCGCAATAACGGGATCACATGTGAGGGCCATATTTGGCGCCAGATAGCGTCACAGAACATATCCGCATTCAATGTTTATGCAATGCCTCCTGAGTCTCGAACCGTGTTTGGCCTGACATCGACGAGCGAAACTCCCACCCTGTCGTCAACTTCAACCTCCACAGCAATAGAGACACCCTCACCTACTGCCCCGGAAGCAGAACAGACACCGACGGCCGAAACCTCGAGCGACACCAGTGGCACTGAAGACGACCTCTCCGGCGGCGCGATCGCCGGTATCGTCATCGGTGTCTTCGTAGCCGTGGCTTTTCTCTGTGGGGCATGCTTCTACCTTGGCCGTCGCACAGGCAGAAAAGCAGCCGCTGCCGCCGCTGCAGCTGCAGCTTCAACCGCACCAACCGCACCAACCGACTCATCACTAGCACCGCGCCCAGGCACAAATACCGATCCAGCATCTGGAGATCTCAGCTCGTCAGCTGGCGTCCATTCCCCGCCTCCACATTCCGTGGCCGCCGAACTTCCCAAGCCTCCTGCTCTCGAGACCACGGAATATTCTCCCCCGCCCGTCGCCTTCATCCAGCCACCAAACGGGGTGAGAATTATCGAGTTGCCAGGTCAAGATCGGGGTGCCGAACTGAGCAATACGCGCCAGGTGCAAGAGTTGGAAGGGCGTGGGATGGAAAAGTCGGCCCGTTGATGGCGCTTCAACGATTATATGTATCATGATGAGCATGGGTATGAGTTTTTGTAATGCTTCTTTTTATTGTGAAGCGTTGAACATTTCGAGAGGATATAAAGTTATTTTTATCTGGCTGTTTCTGATATTTCACAAGCGTATACCCACTATGACTAGGTAGCCATGCACATAATCTGAACCGGTCTACATTTCCTAAAAGTTATGACAAGCTTTGTTGTAACTTTCTTACAGTGAGGTCTCCTCCAGTCAGGTACAATGAGGCGCGGGAGAGGCTGGGTGGCAGCGCCAGGAATCAGCCTCGTATTTTCGAAGTTTCGTCTTCAAACTCGTAGCTGCACGGATGACCTTAGAATAGAAAAATATCTTCTTCTTCTTCTTCTTCTTCTTCTTCGTCTTCTTCTATCTTTTTATTTATTTAATTTTCGAGCAATATGCTCCATTCATGACTCTTAAGGCATTCTGTAGCATCGCGTAATCCCACGCATTGAGTACTAGCTGATAAGACAGGTATCATGAAATCAAAGAAAAAAGGTATCTCGACGCTTTAAATCAAATTGAGGAAATGGTCAAAAGCAAGAGAATTATTTAGGCACCGGGTTCT
Source organism: Aspergillus egyptiacus (assembly GCA_025688805.1). NCBI lineage: Eukaryota > Fungi > Ascomycota > Eurotiomycetes > Eurotiales > Aspergillaceae > Aspergillus > Aspergillus egyptiacus. The sequence goes on from MU628455.1 coordinate 27,275, forward strand.
GATGCACCTCGATATGGCCACTATTATGGTACGTAGCAAGCACAGAGCCGCATTTCCCGCAAATGTGGTCCACGTCCTTCAGACCGGCAACGAAGTAGGGTATGCACCCGATACAGGCACAGCAGCATAACACGGCCGCCCAGGCGCTGAGTATCATGTTAGTTGGGAATTTCCTGTGGAGCCGCAAAGAGTGAAAGACTTACTGAGTTGAATTCCCAGTCACTGCCTCTACTCGAGTCATCTCCCGCTGCTTACAGGCGGGGCAGTCAACGACCTGGGGGGTGCGATGAAGGGAGTGTAGAGGCACGGCTGTGGGGTAGTGGCTTGGTTGCGGTGAAGTGGTATGGTCCTGTGGAGGGTACATCTGTGGAGGGTACATCTGCGGGTCCGGGCTGTACGGGTCGAAGGGCTGTGTTGTTGGGTTGCTCTGAACAGGAGCGTTTGCGTGGTCCTGGGGCGGGAGGCTCTGTAGCTGGATTTCAGGGTTGGGGCTTGCTGTCGTGGGATGCGGTTGCTGCTGGTCAAGCTCCGCAATAGGGGCCGTCTGTAGGGGCTGGTGATAATTAGCAGGGGGCGCTGGGCCTCGAGCTTCTAGTGCTGAAACGCTGGGTTAGCCAAGGGGCCTGAAGAAGTGTTGGAGGGTGTTATACTGTAATTTGCTTGTTCAGCCATGTTGTTTGGATACCAAGAAATGTCGATATGGTCGATGGAGCGAGCGCCGAGTATAGCAGACAAATGAAGAGATGAGCAATGTCACATATCCCTTCATGGGCTGCTTGTTGAGCTTATAAGTATAAACCCTGGTCCAGATTATATATATATATATATATATATTCTTTGCGGAGAATCTGCATTTGACTCTTGCTGCGCCCTCTCACACGTAAAAAAGGGGGTGGTTTCGCCAAGTCCACCCGGCAATCGAAGTTCGTATTCTTTGGGGTCTGCAAATCTTCCTGGGATAGCTCGTGTTGAGGCTGCTAATATTAAGGCCTCAGGGGGTCGGTAAACTGCCACAGGCCACAAGAACCCCCAAATTGCATCTGTCAACTCCGCTTCTGCCTATCATGTTGTAGATAGATACCGACGATCTTTCAGCCTCTGCGGCGTAGACCACAGCCCCCGCCGATCGTGACTCAGGCGAAGTTGCTCCAGCCTCCGGGCAACTTGATTGAACGAATCTTGTGGATACCCAGGAATCGGCGCCCAAAAGGCCACGACACTTCGAGCTCGTAAAGAAACTTTTGAGGTTGCCGGTTAGCAACTAGTTGTAAGTCAAAACTAAATCATAATTTTAGGCATCTGAAGCCCTGGCTCGGTTCTGAGGGTTGAGAGGGGTTTCTTTGTCTTCAACTGCATTTTGAGTGAAGTTGATAGAATACCACACCTGTCAAAAGGCAATTGCATAATAGAACCAGTCTTGATTCTGTGGTCGGAAGATCAACAGAGGCTTGTCCAGCTGGTCGGATGGAAGCCGATTTCGGGGACTATTTACGCCCCAGGCACCAAGGCACAGAGGGTAAACACGGGCCCGCCTGCAAGTGGTGTTACCAATACTACTACCTACTTCTATCTAAGCCTCAACGCCCTCAGCTTTCTTCAATCCACCGTGCCACTAACTTTCCAATAACAAGCGGCAGTTGTCCCGGTCATTTGTTCTTCGGACGCAACGTCTATGAATATACATTATTTTAAAATATGACACATCATCGAGCTGATTCGGCCTTGGAAGATTATCAGGTCGACGTAAGTTGACTAATACCACATTGCCTCGTATTCACGCTGATCCTCGTGTTTATTTATTTTAGGCGCCTTGGTCTTCCCTTGCCCAGAACCACTAAGCCACAAGACGGTGCCATGGCATTTGAACATCCCGCCAAGAAGAACACAATCGTCTTTGTACGTAAAGTCTCCCTCGCCCTGTGAATGCGCGGCCACACTGTTACGACTTTTCATCGTATCCCGCTGCAAAGATGGATCGTCGGCTAGTCTACTCAAGTGTTGGATGGACGGCTAAACTCAAGGTAGGTGAACGACGGTGCCATAGTGTTGGCGTGTCAAGCTAGATGGGAGCGGAGCGAAGCTATCTAAGTGCCATAGTCGCCCCTTTACCTCATGATAGGTAAAAAGTCCCGTTATTTGTCGATTTCCAGCTCGGTCAGATGTTCGTGAAGTTTTCAGGGGAGACCGAGCAGTAAAACAACGTATCGCCTTCCGCCGATCAGACGGGGGCTATGGAAGTCGGACTGACAGACCAGCTCGGTCAGATGTTCGTCATGTCTCATGCTTTCTGAACCCGTGTGACTGCGGACTGTCCCCGCGTCTCGTTTTTGCCTTGATTTAGCCTATTATCGAGGCGGGCAAGTTCTGAGGTGACACTCAGTTGGAAAGCTGCTCAAGTTAATGTCGATTGGTCCATCATATCGGCCACTTATCTCAGGCATGACCAACAAACCGAATCGACTACCGAACCTGCGCCGCTCAACGTCCGGGATGTAGCACGGTATAGTTGCGTCGGAAAAACTCCGATTGCCAATTGACATCCCACATTCCCCGCGTCTCAGTCCCTTTACTTCTTAAGCAGTTTGGTCTCAACAATTGGAGACCGTCGGAAAAAATTGAATCAAGTCGCTACCGTCGAGTGCAATTTCATTATGTCCAAACCAGCAGTCGGTTTTGTTGGCCTAGGAGCCATGGGCTTTGGCATGGCCACCCACCTTGTCAAGGAGGGTTACCCCGTGCATGGCTTCGACGTCTTCCCAGCTTCTGTGGACCGCTTCAAAGCCGCAGGCGGCATTCCTGCCTCATCCCTTCGCGAATCCGCTGAAGGCAAGAATTTCTACGTTGTCATGGTGGCCTCTGCACCGCAAGCACAGTCCGTCTTGTTTGGAGACGACGGGATCATTCAATGTAGGTACCAGGAGCTACCAATTCCCGGCCAGTCACAGAAGCTCACTCATATTAGACTTGCCTCAAAATGCTGTCCTAATGCTCTGCTCTACGGTATCCGCTTCATATGCCCAGTCGGTCGTCACAGAACTCCAGAATCGCGGCCGCAGTGACATCCTTTTCGTTGACTGTCCCGTCTCTGGCGGCGCAAAGCGCGCTGCTGACGGCACGCTCTCCATCATGGCCGGTGCTTCGGATGGGGCGCTCCAGGCCGCTCGTGGCATCTTGCAGGAAATGTCGGACGACAAAAAGCTATACTTGGTTCCCGGGGGTGTCGGAGCAGGTAGTAACATGAAGATGGTACACCAGGTCCTTGCAGCGATCCACATCTGCGGTGCTAGTGAGGCTATGGGACTTGCAGCACAGCTCGGCTTGGATGCTCGGGCAACGGCCGATAAGATCATTGCCTCCGATGCGTGGACGTGGATGCACGAGAACCGATTTCCTCGAATGGTGGAGGAGGATTGGAATCCAGGTGCCAGTGCCTTGACCATCATTTTGAAGGATGCAGTATGTTCCGATTTCCTTTACTTGTGTACTCGCATCTAATCACTGCTTCAGGGAATCATCACCGGCTCTGCCCGCCAGCACTGCTTCCCGATACCTCTTTGCTCTACTGCCGAGCAGATTTACCTTTCTGGTTTGCTGCATGGATGGGGCCCAAAAGACGATTCGGCCATGATCCGACAGTACTATGCCCAGCCACTTTCGGAAGTGACCCTCTGCGCTGACCCCGAGGCTGCGACCGAACTGGTGTTGGATCTTATGCGGGTAGTCAACCTGGTTGCCGCCGCTGAGGCGGTCGCATTTGCGCGACATCTCAATGTCGACCTCACAATGTTCCACATTCTAGTCACTCAAGCTGCCGGTGCCAGCAAGGTCTTCATCCAGCAGGGACTGGAGATGATCGAAGGACGCATCGGTGACAAGGCACCGGCAGGATCTCCTTCTGTTGATGACGCCGCTGCTAAGCTAGAGGCGGTTGTGCAGAAAGCGCGAGACCTTCACTGCCCACTACATCTGGGTAATGCGGCATTGAGCGTGCTGTACATGGCTCAGAGACATGGTTTTGGGGGACACAGCAGTACCAGTGTGATTAATGTTTATGGCATGTAAATAGATATCCCAATGTAGTTGTATGATCTGACCTGATTTAAGTCTTGTGTTTCACGTGTATCTTATTCCACACCGAGCCGTTATGAGGCATTTTCTCTTCGTATTGCTACTCCGGCCACGAGACAGCCGAGCTGCATGGAGTGTTCAATGAGGCTGTCGACCTATGTCGAATGAACGCGACCAGAAGTTTCCCACGAGTCCTTCAATACCCTGGACACATGCACCTCATGCAACATCCGCACGCGTAATATTGGACCCTTTAGCGGGAAGGTCTGTAATGCAAGGTCACCGGCGCAATTGGCGTTACAATCTCCGCGCGATCAAACGATACCGAGGTACGTAGAGGAGAGCAATCGATCAATGCGATTATGCGGGTAAAAGGAAACCCCCTGGACAGCCCAGCGGAAGAAATGCGACCATGTTTTGGAGTCGATCGGAACAACTCCGGCGATAAGCAGAAACGTGGGGGGGTTATACTTACCATGGAGGCACCGTTATAAAACAACTCCCTCAGCCATCGTCAAAGCTAATACCTTCATCAGCTCTCACTTTTTATCCCTTCTCTCTATTAATTTCCAGACAAATAAGGAATTAATCTCTGCCAAAATGCCCCTCAAAGAAAACCGCTCCCTCTCCGTCGTCAACCACGCGGCAGAAAACCACTATGCCATCCCCGCAATGTGCTGCTACAACGTCGAAGGCATCCTCGCGACCGTACGCGCCGCCGAAGCTAAGCGCTCCCCGGCCATGATCCAGCTCTTCCCCTGGGCCGTGCACTACGCTGACGGAATCCTCGTGCACGCCGCCGCCGAAGCCGCCCGCAACGCCTCGGTCCCGGTAACGGTGCACATGGACCACGCCCAAACACCGGAGATCATCCGCCGCGCCGCAGATCTCGGCGGCTTCGACAGCATCATGGTCGACATGTCGCACTACGAGAAGGAAGAGAACCTGCGCCTGACGCGGGAACTGGTCGCTTACTGCCACGAGCGCGGGATCGCGACGGAGGCGGAGCCCGGGCGCATCGAGGGCGGGGAGGATGGGGTTGCCGACACGGCGGATCTGGAAGGGATGCTTACGACGCCGGAGGAGAGCGAGGAGTTTGTCGCGACGGGGATTGATATGCTTGCGCCCGCGTTTGGGAACGTGCATGGGGAGTATGGGCCGCGGGGTATTCAGCTCGAGTATGAACGGTTGAAGGGTATCCATGAGAAAGTCGGGGATCGGGTGCGGCTTGTGCTGCATGGGGCGGATCCGTTTACCAAGGAGATCTTCCAGAAGTGCATTGATTGCGGGGTGTCGAAAATCAATATCAACAAGGTGCTGAACAACGAATATATAAAGGTGCAGAGCGAGAAGGCGGGACGGATTCCCTTGACGACTTTGCTGGAGGAGGCGACGAATGAGATGCAGAAGGCTGTTGAACGGTGTATGGACATGCTGGGGTCCACAGGGAGATATTGATTCTTAGGTTTCGATTTTTTTCATATGCGAACTGGGATTGTCAATTTTATTATTATTACTTATTTCTGTTGTTGTTTGTATACATTCTTAGGTAGCGGGGCGGTCAGTTCCGCGACCCCCCGGCGAAGTTGCCCAATTTCTCCTTCCAACTTTCTTCCTCATCCCTGATCACCAACCATGGTTGCGGCTACAAGTGACTCCTTCTGGGGCCCTCAGACCTCCTATCTGAAGTATGTTCTCGTTTTTTCGTGAGAGAATCGGCCAAAAGACTGACTTTCGCAGCTTCTGTGAAGAAGACTACGTAATCACCCGCTACGTGGCCGAGTTCATCAACACCCTCAGCAGCCTCATATACTGCGTTTTCGGTCTGTACGGCCTAAACCAACTCCGCAAGAAGGGCGCGGCCTCGCTCTCGCGCTCGATTCCCTATTATGGGTTGATCGGCGTCGGAGTCTGCTCCGGCGGTTACCATATGACTCTGAAATACCATACCCAGATGTGTATGCGCCCCCATCTAAACTAAATAAACAGACGGTATCCGACCCAGCTCACAAGCATATACCTACCAGCGGACGAACTATCCATGCACCTTCTAACAACCCCCCTCCTTTACCGTATCCTAACCTTCCAGAAGTCCCCGCAGCACACCAGGCTCGTAGGATCCATCCTCCTCGCCCTCTTCACGGTCGTCATGGTCGTTCACATGGTCATGGACGAGTTCCTCCTCCACGCCGTGACCTTCGGGACAGCAGCACTCCTCATCACCATCAAGACGATGCAGACAATCCCGCAGCAGATCCATGACCTCTCTATCCGTGCTAACATACGTCTGATAGCGCGCTTTGGCCTCTGTACGTCCTCCCGCTTTCCCTTTCCCTTGCTTCCTAATCTGTTGCTCTATGTCTACCTACTGACGCTACACAGTCTGCTTTCTCTTCGGCTATGGAGTCTGGCTAATCGACACCTGGTTCTGCGGACACCTGTCCGAAGCCCGAAACGCGGTGGGTCTGCCCCTGGCGTTTCTGTTTGAGCTGCATGGCTGGTGGCACGTCTTTACTGGGATTGGCGGGTATGTTGCTGTTGCCATTGTGGATGTTATTACATCCGGAGAGGTCGATCGGGATCCAACATGGGAGCTGGCGTTTCCGTTGCCGCTTGCGGTGAAGGTGCTGGTGGGGAAGACTACCGCGGATAAGAAGGAATAGCTTTTCTATTCCTCCTATTTAAAACGAAGGACGTTACGTCAAACTTTAGATCAGAGGCAAAAGAGGCGGGTTACTGTGATAAATCCCAAGATGACATGCTTTTGACCTCGCCAGTTTTTATATACAGAGAGGGGTCATGATAGAATGAATGACTGCGGTCATCATCTGAGTTCGAGATTATTATTTCAATTCAATTCAATAGAATCCAGGTCTATGCCCGAAGAATAAGTATATAGGAGCTTCTTGCCTGAGCAATAGCAAGCGGTGGAAGCTGTGAAGCAAAATATAACTGTTGTGCCGACTACGTCAAAGACACCTCCCCAAGTGGTGCCAAATGACAGTCAAAACTCAACCGAATGCGTAGCCTCGATACGCCCCGTCTCCAGCCGGGTATGCAACCCAAGTGGGACCCCCATAGGTGAACTTCCCATCGAACGCTTAGATAGTACCATGACCAGCAGAAGAGGCCACAGAGGACGCAACATCAGCGTAAGCGGAAGCGGAGGCAACGTTCTTGCCTTCGAACTTGGCAAGAAGACCAGTATCAGCCTGGTTGAAGGTCCCGGAGCTGCCAAATCCATTCAGCTCGCAGGCGCGGCCAAGATAGGACTCGCAAGCCTGGTTCTGAGATGTCGAGGGAGAGGTGAAGACCTGGCCGTCAATAGGGTCCTCGGCGACGACATTGACGTTCTGGAACACGTTCCCCTCGGCGAGGACGTAGGCGCCGGAACCGATCTCGAAGGCATGGCCGGTGTTGTCGTGCCAGTAGTTGTTGACCTGGAGGCAATGTTGGTTATCTTCCACTACCTGGCCCATCGTCCGGGAATATGGGTGTGAATGGTTGGGGGGAGAGCTAGGGAATTCTTACAGCGTGCAGGAGAGTGTTGCCCTGGACCTTGGGGCTACGGCCGCTGGTGTGGTAAACGTAGTTACCCTTCATGGTGACCATGTCGTTGGAGCCGTCGAGGTAGATGCCCCAGTAGTGGTAGCCGTCGCAGGTGGCGGAGTAGTCGGACTCGCCGTCGATAAAGCAGTTGGAGATTGTCACGCGGTTGTCGGCCTGGGTGCCGAGGACGATGTGCTGGCGGCCAATACGGGCGGTCTTGGTTGCAGCGTGTTAGTAATGGCTATTATTCGACCGCGGGGTCTATTGGAGACAGAGGGGGAGGTACAGTAACGTGGTCGATCCAGACCAGGTCGCAGTCGTTGAGGGTGATAGCGTCGCCGCCCCAGACGTACTTGGGGTTGATGTCGGTGATGGCGATGTTTCTGGTTTCTTGTGAGTGGATTGTTCCGATCATGGACGGAGGGACAGAGAGGGGAATGGAAGGAGACATACTGGATGATAATGTTGCTAGCGCCACTAACAATACGCAGACCCTTGCCCTTGATGACACCTGCGTCTCCCTGGCCAAGGAGCGTTTTGTCGGAGTTGACGGTGATACCAAGGGTTCCGGCGTTGTCGCTGCGATCAAATAGAGTGTGTTAGCCCTTGAGTTGCTCTCCGCGTGATAGACAACACATGGGAGGATGAAAACCCACTAGGTGACAGAGACAGAAGGGGCATCAGGCTGGTAGTTTGTGCACCAGTCGTTCTGGTTAATGGCGACCTGACACGCGGCGTCGGTGCCCCAGGGAGCGCAGCCAGTTTCGGATCTTGTCCCTTCGCTGTTGGTGAAGTCGAAGCTGTCTTGCGGGTTAGCATTTGATTTCGCTATCAGTAAAGGCCGGTTGGCCAGTTGAGCAGGGTAGTTACGTCTTTGTGAGAACGATGACACGGGCCTGGTCGTCTCCGAGGTACGAGACCAGCTCGTCGATGGAGTCAGGGTAGACAGGGGAGGCGTTGCCACCGCCTGTCACGCCCTTAGCGAAGCCCTCAGCTGCTCCGGTGACGCTGATGGCGGATGCGGTGCTGCCGAGGGCGGCGGCGGCCAGGGAAAGCAGGGAGATGGCTTTCATGGTTGGTAAAAAAGGAATGGAATTGGCCACCCAGTGGACAAAGTAAGAAACTATAGACAAAAGAGCAATGTAAAGAGAGACTTGTTTGGCAGAAGAACGGCTACAGGAGCTTGGAAAAATCGCAGGCTTTATATCCTTGGCTGGTGTTGGCTTGTTTTAGGCAACAGTGCTCCTACCGTAGTTCTAATCAACTGGGAACAGGGGCGGATGGGTACATTGGGGATCCATCAGCGGTATCAGATATAGAGAGAGGAAGTTCTACGGGCTATGGGCCATGGTACGGTGTGGTCTCCACAGAACACCTTAAGAGCATGCCGAAATCAGCCGGGGCCGGAGGAAATTGTCCGTGTTTCAAGATGAGGCCCGGCAATTGATGGGAGTTCCTGCAAACAAGCAATTCCTCCGTCTTGGCAGGAGCTGCGATGTGCTTGTTGCTTCTTGACTGTTTTATCCGACGATCCGCTGTCAATTGGCACCGCTGGAAAGTTTAGGCTGTGAATAGTCCAAAACTGAGGCCGTGCATTGGGCTGATTTCACCGGCTGATTTCACCGTGCGAGTGATTATCATATCGGAGTGGAGAGGATCGCTGGTTAAGAGGGTATTGAGAGATCGATCCTTCTTGTCAACTCTCGAAAACGATCAGCTAAGAAGAGTTCCAGAGCTTCTCCCGAGCTTCTGGTCGACCGTTGGCATTATTACTGTAGCATCTTCAAATCCGACGGATCCACAGTGGATATCAGTTTGACTCCTTGATCCACACGGCATGACTCCAGGCGCTGGGATATCCACGTGGACAGTAGACCGTAGACCAGGGGGGGCACTTGAGGTTGTCCAAATGAGCCTCGGCCATCTTGAAGCACTATAAGTGACATTGGTTAGGTGATGATTTAAATGAGTATTGTATTTCTTCTCTCAGGGTTTCAGAGAGCCAAACTGCGGACAACAGATTGGAGGCCATGATCAACCAGAGACGTCGGAGCAGACTTCCAATAACGTCTTGGTCTGGGAGGCCGTGTAGGGGTAGTGCCCATGAATTAAAGACTTGAATGCGCAATTCCATCAAGCAGCCTTTGATGGGGTGAGACCATGGGGAATAGTCAGATTGCCGCGGCACTGTTTCTTTTGATTTAGACTAACCTCCTGAGTTCGGCATGTAACACTCAAACTGATACTTCTGGATCAGGGATGGAAATGCAGGTGAGGTGGACTGGCTGAGGACTTGAAAATCGACGGTGGTTGAATTACTCTAGCTGTGGACAACGGTACTACTCCGAATTCCTGCTGGATGCCTTGTGACTTGTTTGTGCCTCAGGCAATAGAAACGTTACCTCTATACCCCAATGTATGCCTCGTTGCCTTGTTGCCTGCTCGCCTAACGGGTCACGAGCGTCGGCACGGCATCTCGGCTCCTTTTCTCCATTGAGTTACTCCGGAAATTCAAGGTGTTGTCGGAGATCACGGCCGGACATATCAGACGCTCCAGAAAATGTCAGTAGATTTAGATGCCTCTTGCGGAGTATGCTCTCATGCGCAATGGGGCTGTACAGCCTCTGATAATATAGAAGCAGTAAGTGTTCGCATGTCACTGTGATCAACAGGACGGCAACAATGCAGGTGTTCTGTACATTGCCTACCTTAGCCGTGTCCGCCCGACGCTTGTAATTAGCTGACATTTGATTGGCGTATGCGGGCTGAGTCAGCAGTGGCACCGCCAGACCCGAGGTTACTACCTGCAACGGGCAGAAAGACGAGCTCTTCGTGACGATTGACCATCTTGAATCTTGATCTCGCCTCCCACAGACTTCACTTGGTCATTGTCGCTGGCCCGGTTGCTATCTGTGGAATTCCCTCCTCTCATTCTTCTCTGTCTGTCTACTACTCGCCTGTACTCTATCTCCGTTTCGCATTTCGCCCCAAAATCGAGTGAAGCAAAAAAAAAAAAGTCACAATGGCATCTCTTCGCACAACTTCGCGCATTCTCGCCTCCTCAAGGCCCCTTTTCCGCCCTGCGACCTTTGCTCGCACCTATGCGACAGTCGAGTCTGGTGCCCAGGTGAGCAGAACACGACCGGACATGTGCCATATGTTGTTCGGCCACTAAGACTGGAGTGTGTGCAGGAGCCCGCGCCTAGGGTCAAGAAGTTCCAGGTCTACCGCTGGAACCCCGACCAGCCCGCCGAGAAACCTAAGATGCAGACTTACGAGCTGGACCTCAACAAGACTGGCCCTATGATGCTGGATGCGCTCATCAGAATCAAGAACGAACTCGACCCCACCCTGACTTTCCGGAGAAGTTGCCGTGAGGGTATCTGTGGCAGCTGTGCGATGAACATCGACGGTGTCAACACTCTCGCTTGCTTGTGTATGTCGCCAATCGTCGCGCAGCTTGGAACACTCACGCTGACCCCGTTACAGGCCGTATTCCCACCGACACCACCAAGGAGTCCCGTGTCTACCCGTTGCCGCACACCTACGTCGTTAAGGATCTTGTCCCCGACATGACCCAGTTCTACAAGCAGTACAAGTCCATCAAGCCGTATCTCCAGCGTGATACCAAGACTGAGGATGTAAGCAGCGCAACTACAACTGATTTTTCTTTCCTGAATGCTTACGGTATTCTCTTAGGGCCTCGAGAACCGTCAAAGTCCTGAGGAGCGTAAGAAGCTGGATGGTCTCTACGAGTGCATTCTGTGCGCCTGCTGCTCGACCTCTTGCCCCTCGTACTGGTGGAACAGCGAGGAGTACCTCGGACCTGCTATCCTCCTCCAGTCCTACCGTTGGTTGGCCGACTCCCGTGACCAGAAGACCGCCGAGCGCAAGCACGCTCTCGACAACAGCATGAGCGTCTACCGTTGCCACACAATTCTCAACTGCACACGGACCTGCCCCAAGGGTCTTAACCCCGCCCGGGCCATTGCCGAGATCAAGAAGATGATGGCTGCTCACTAGAGTGCCGGAAGATAGAAGGCAAAAAAGATCAAAATTGTTTCGTTCTCGTTCCCTTCTAGCATATGAGGTCTCTTTTTCTTTTTTTCGTTTGTACCCTTCCTACCAGCCTTACGCTTTTTCTGATCTAGCTTTTATTCCCTTGACGTTGGATGTTTCAATAGGTGTAAATGTGTGAACGTTATTTTCTAGCACTCTGGTGGTTATGAATGCAGCTATATCATATTCTGTTGCTCTTACATCAAATAAATCACTTAGGACATAGATCTCAGCCAATATATGGTGTCGCTTCAACTGGTCCAGGTTAACTGTCACAGGATCCTGGCAATCAATTCGGGGGCAATGGGACAGGAACTCTACTCACATGCCAGAATTGCAAGGCCGTCATGGCTGCGTTCCCCGCGCCCGTCGTCCCTCCATCTGGGGTAAAGCAAGGCGGGGTGTTAATGTTATATGTATCACAAGATCTATTTATATATATCTAGCCCTGTACGTAGCTCTATTAGGGCAAGGTTCGGGCCGATAATGATTGCGTGCTAGATTAAAAAAGTATGCAAATCTATTTGACGTCTGGAGTTACTCCAGATATATTTCTATGCTTATTAAGTCAGGTTAATACCTAGTTAGCAGCTCAGGGCCATTGTAGCATTAACATTTCCCAGGTGATGTTTCCAAGTTCTTACATACCTAGAGCTTTGTCGCGGGAAATGAAAGCGGCAGTCGGCAAATTAAGCTGGAGGATTACCGACTAGGTTACGGGTATTGTAACGAGCCATTGATTACCACCCCTACCTACGTACGTACTGATTAGTCCCTATTTGAGACACACTATGTGCACGCCTTCCTGAGAATATTGAATCGGCACAATGGAATGCCAAATATGTCTTCCAGCGAGTTAGGTTGTACTTTGGCGATGCCTATCCAGAAGCATAGATGCAGCACCTCATGTGGACACCGCACCCCGCTGGGAAATGCAAGTGATTTTGGACCGTAAAATTCTGTTCTGATTGATATATAGCAAATCTTAAAAAGATAAACAAAATGGGCTGTTGGCACAGGGGTAGCGCGCTCGCTTCGCATGCGAGAGGTCGTGGGTTCAATTCCCACACAGTCCACTTTTTTTTTAATGTTTTCATACCACTCACTCACTCTTCACTGTGGAATGCATTTAATATACTTTGAACACTATATATCTTTTCGGCTATTTTTCCTATAAGTGTCTCCTTCCTTCCCAAAGAGGGGTGCAGTCTCCACCCGTCATGGCTTATCCTTTGTCAATTTGACAGATCAGCGTTATCATCGGTAAGGTAGCTGGCATGGATCGTGTTACACTCACCCAGTCTACGCTGTTCCTGATGATCAGAGCTCTATACATACCTCACTTCACTGTTGAATTAGCAATAACTATATGTTTGCCCAACACCATTTGCTGTTCGTGAGGAAGGTAGGCAGACCTATCCAAATCACTCTCATTGGAAATGCCAATGGCAGGGTACTTCACATCTGATCTAAGTCAGGGCTTACGTATAAGCTTGATTCCCGTCAGTCCTTGCTGCTTCTGCTTTTGGTAGTTATCATGCAGCATTTAGCGGCGGGGACCTTATGTGCCTGCTTCGCTCGTCGAGACCCCGCATAGCTAGAAAAGCTCTCGGGATACATAGGCCATAGCAAATATATATATAGTTAGCGCTCGACACGATTCGCTGTTCATGCGCTCAGCGAACCTGCTTGCGTAAGAAAATCTAGGCATTTAAGCAGCAAGTAGCTAATAGTAATGATAACAACGGTGATGTACGGCAGTATCAAAAGTAAAACTTTACCCGTAGGACCATGCGAGACAAGGAGCTACGAGCGGTGGTAATCATGTCCAGCAGTAAGTGTTTTATTACACTAGCCCGCTAGCGGGAATCGTGATTTCGACTGCGTACAGATACGGCACCTAGGAATAACAATCTTCTAGTCCACAATAATCAGCCCCGGACCGTACACGGTCGATTCAGAGACAGCAGCGGCGTTGGCAAATGGACCCTGGCGGTTGACAACCGATGCAATCGTCAAACCGTTCATGAGGAAATCATCGTAGGGGAAGAGGGCGACAGCAGTAGACTGCCGGCCGTCACAAGTAATGACCTGCAAGGGAACGACAACAGGCGAGTTCAACTGGTTCACATAAGCCAGCCATAGAAGGGTTTCATTCTTCTCGTCTTTCCCGTGGGTCCATGAGAGCTTTATCTTTGATGTCTTGGGCTCGGGGGTAGTCAAGATCTCCAAAGGCAAGAATGTCTTGAGGACGATATCCTTCACGTTCGGACAGCTGCCAGCTACAGTGAAGGACTGAGCAGTGGTGAACCCCAAGTGCGCGTCGCTTGTTGTTAACAGTGGGGTCTCGCTGGGATACAGGTCCAAGTACACTCGGAACCAGCCTTGCTGTGCGCCAAGGTTGCCGATGAGGGAAGAGGTCAGTCGGGCAAGGTAGACGTCACCGTTGGCAGCGAAGCGCTCCGTCACGTCCTGAAGATGCCCGAGCGAGTATGATGTTGACATGGAAGCAAGCTTAATGGCGTCGTCCATTTTCGTGACCGGGAAGTTATAACGGCAGGGTTCGATGGGCTTGAGACCGAAGTGTTTGAGGGCGTCATTGGCCATCAGGGCATGGATTTCTCTTTGCTATTGGGAAATTAGTATACATGACCATCTTTTCCAGGAGAAGGCAGCTTACGGCAAGGATGGTTTCCAGGCTGCGGATGGCAAACTCTCGCTCAACCGCATTGCGTACTGCATATCCCTCGATGCTGTGTGTGATGTTCCAAAGAAGCTCGTTGAAGAACGCCACAGCCTGAAAGCCGTCGAAGGCCATCATCTGCAGACCGGCGACACCTGGAGCACTGACATTGGCAGGCAGAGGCAGCCCTGGCATGGACCCATGGGCACGGTGCTCAATTTTCTGCAGCTGCTCTGGGCTCGGATTGGGAAGACCATCAGGCAGAGGCAGATTGCCAGGCCCTGGAGTGGGAGCTGCGAGCCCAAAGGGCACAGCGGCCATCAGAGCAAGAAGCTGCGAAGTGAAATGCATTCTGATGATGAGAGTAATAATAACGAGTAGTAGGTATGAATGGAAAACAGAAAGAAAGTCTAGGAGTGTACCAGGAGGTCGGTCGAGGAAGAATGAACAGGACAGAGAGAGAAGAAGAACAACAACTTAAGACGAAGAAGAAGAAGAAAGAAGAAGAAGCCGGGGGATTATCGAGGTCTGCCTTCGCCCAGTGCACCTTCCTCAATTGTCTCGACAGTCTGACATACTGAGCAGGTGCCCGGCCCTGACCTCCCGTCCCGTCAGGGGGTGCACCTTCCCAATACAGTCATCCTTGTTCAGGGAAAGAACTCCTCCATCCATGACCTGGATCTAGGTAACCACCTAACCCATCCATGAGTTCCGCCTCCATCGCCCACCTGGGCGTCTCCCATCAAGAAAGCAACTCTTACGCCGCCTGGCCCTCAGCCCGGTCTTAGCTCTATCTCCGACATCATATACTTCTCGACATGGCGTGCCATTGGGCGCCTGCTCACCTCCGAAAGTCTATCTTCAGCCTTTAACTTGCATGTCACACTCTCTCTGTTCTCATCACCATCCATTCCACTATACAACCCCCACAGCAATTATCTGTCGGTATCATGCCCAGCCCCAAGTACAGTCCGCCAACCTTCAGACTCGGAGACTTACCCCCCGAGATAATCGTGTGCATCGCCGAGCGCCTCCCGCCAGAAACCGCTGCCTGCCTCGCCCTGACCTGTCGCTCGCTCCAGGCAATTCTCTCCGGCTTCCTCAAAGACCCTACCCTTCAATTCCCCCACCGACTAGATCTCAACGGCGAAGACTGGCGCATCGCTCTTCATAATCGACAACTAATGCCCCAATACGGCCCGTGTGTCCCACCACGTCAAAAGCTTCTCCGCCTGCTTGAACATGACAACAGCGATCGCTACCTCTACTGCTCTCGCTGCATAAAGCTCCACCCCATCCGGGACTTCTCATACGTCAATCGAAAGTGGACGTTAGCGAAAGATCGTTGCTGCAAACTCGGCCGGAAAACTACAGTTATCGACCTCTGTCCCGGCGTCTCCATTAATTTTCAATCAAGGCGGTCGCTCTACTCGGTTCCAGTACATAAACGATGCTACTTTAATCCGGTACAGTCATTTTTCGTACAGCTATCCTACGGCTGCATAAAACAAATTGACGTCGGGCTCTTGATTCACCCGGTCCGCAAGAGGAAGATTTTAATATCCATCCGTTACTCGTGGCCAGTTAGCAGGCGGGGATTAAAGGCAAAACCTGATATGCATACCCACGTGCCCTTAATCGTCTTCTGTCCGCATACATCGATTTACTTCTCGTGTATCGAAGGAAGGGTTGACGCTGGAGAACCATGGGACCGCTCGACCTGTCGTCGTTGCCGCACTAGCTGGAAGGCTTACCAGAGAGAGTCTCGTTACTATGTTGAAGTGTGTCTCGACCTCGGGAAGAATCGTCGTCGTCCGAGCAAGAAGTGGCTGCAACATACGAGTAGAACTTATTATGAGAGACTGGGACGCACAATCTAGTTTCCATCTAGGGTGAGTTCAGTGTGACAACTAGCTATATCAGCTAGTCTAGTTTACTATAAAATGGAAACAAACAAGTTATAAATCACCGAACAAGCAACGAAGAAACCCCGCCGAGGGCAGATACCCCCATAATGAATCGCCAAACAACTCTGAATCCATCCAAAAACAACTGACCCATCCCCTCCCCATCATCCGACGACGGCGTAAGCCCACCCTGCTGAACCAAACTCTCCGTGTCCTCACCAACACTCTGTGCCATCTGCGTCAAAACAATCGCCCCACTAACAGGAACCGCAATGCACATCCCCCACGTCCGAAGGATCGAGTACATAAGAATCGCAAACGCGGTACTACTCCCTCTCGCCCGCCGAGGCCCGGGTTCTTCCTGTCCCTCTCGTTTCCGGAGCGGCGATTGAGCATGTGAGCACGCCAGATAACCCGAAACCAGAAGCGCATGGCTGACGCCCGTAGCGAAGAAGATGAATACCCAACCCGGTGTCGGTGTACTGGCGTCAAGAAGAACGAAGCATCCCGCTGCAAGAAGGCCCAGAGCCCAGCCGGCACGGATAAGCCAGCGAGAGCGAAAGGGAAATCTGCTGTTGTGCAGCCTCGCTGTCAGGAGGAGGATTGGAAGGACGGGGATTGTGACGGCGAGGATGCTGATCCCGGTAAAAAGGGAGGAGAAGCGTTTCACAAAGAACACGTACAGGGAGAGGTTCTGAAGATGGCAGAGTAACTATTCCGTTTCATCAGCGGGGGGAAGGTTACACCGATGATGGGGCATGAGGTACTGACCATGAGCCCATAAAGTAAACTGCCAATATACAACATGATGGTAGATATGGAGTTGAAGATCCCAAGATTGAACATCGGTTGCGCCACCCAGATGCTCTCGTAGAGCACCAGGGCGACCATGGACAACCCGCCAATGCTGCTCGTGACCAGAATGCGCCAATCGTCACCAAGCGATGATTGCCTCCCTAGCCAGCTGACGCCTATCAGAAGAGAACCAATGCCCATGAAGGTTAATACAGCTCCTAACCAGTCCATCTCACGTGCTGCATGTCTGGAGATGCTCTTGCATTCTCGAAGGTCAATGGCGAAGGGAATCACGAGCAGGCCAAGGCCACAGAAGATGTAACTGGCGTAGAAAGTGCAATTCCAGTTGCCGTACCTGCCAAAGAAGCCACCCGAGACTGGCCCAAGCATCGCCCCGAGTGCCCACGCCCGACAGATATAATCGGAGAATCGGACACGTCGCGGATAAGGGATGAGATCGGTCACCAACAGTAACGAGACGGCCATGGCGCCTCCGTTGCCCGCCCCCTGGACTAATCGGCCTGCGACTAGGCTAGGCACGTTCAAGGAGCCACTGCATACCCCTGTCCCTGCTGTGGCTACCACGACGGCAACGATAAGAACCGGTCCTTGGCCGAAAACTTCAGAGAGCATGGCAAAAAGTGGTTGGCTTGCTGCATTCGCGAGGAGATAAGACGTGTCTACCCAGAGAACGCTTCGAAGAGGCTGCTCAAAAACGGCTGAAAGGACCTAGAAGCGTAAGGCTGTTTGTTGAGATTGCTGAAGATGGGGAGACTGACAGGCGAACGTACAGGTATGATGGGTATCATCATTGTCGCGTCAAATGCATCCAGCACAGCAACGAGCAAAACGGAGCTGAGGACGAGCCACTCCTTGATTCGAGGCCTCCAGATGATGGTCTCAAGGTCGGACTCAGAGTCGGAAAAGGACGTACGCCCAAGATAGATCTCATGGACCAGGCTGTGCATGCTTGTATTTTCATGCAGATACGCCCTGAAGTCATGTTCGGAATGACCGACCTCGATAGAGTCTGCCCTCATCCGGCAGGGAAGCTACCAGAGTTTCGCGCACGGCTTATTTCATTTGAGAAAGTCCTCCCTCACGACACTATATAGTCTCGTGCTAATGCAATCGATCCTATATCTGGAAGTCAGTCAATCCTGAATCCCAGGATGCGCCGACTCATAGTGAGCTTAGACGACCATGGCCGAAAAATATTCCAGGTGGGAAAAAAAATACACCGGACCATGGTCATGGGTAGATCCAACCGGCACAGCTAAGCATTCCGTTCACCCTGGGCATATGGCACATTCTCAGATTGGGCATTGTTATTCGCCGCTGAAGAGCGACTGGTATGCGAGCACGGATCACCCAGCGCGGATAGCAACATCATCCCAAACGCCTTCTTCATCGACCAGGCAAAATCCAAATACGTAGTGAGAGCTAGAATTGCCTTCTCGGATAATTCCCGACTCAGACGCTATAAATTCGCTGCAAGGTTAGCCTTGTCAAACTGCAGAGGATCTGCAGGAAGCCACCCATGATTCCAAGAATAGCTTTTCATGTGCTCAACAGACTAGCATTGTATTCCAAACTCGTTGGTTCTCTATCTTCAACATGCTGGTGCTATATACCTTTCTAGTCAAGCTTATTCCGATCTGTAGCAGCTCTCGAAGGTGCCCGAGAAACGTCGGCGGTCGATATGCTGCTATTCCGAGCGCTCAACGCGTGGAAAGAGAAATCGAGTTCGCCCACAAGTGTCCTGATATCCCTGTAACTTCGGATCAGTGTGCAATCCTCTAATTGAACCGCTCAACTTACTTCATAAGCCTCTCCACATCGCCAACGATACACCTAGTGGATATCTGTAGTACAGAAAACGTGGCAAACCCGGGCTCGGCAATATGTCGGAGACTCAAAATGTCTTTATCCAATTGTTCAAGTCGTTTCGAGAAGCTGTAGGGTCGTGGAGTTTTCAGATAAGGGGGCAGAGGTTGTTGATTTGTCAAACTGGCGGAGAGAAGACATAAGACTGAAGTGACCTGATGCGTCGTAACCCGAGCGCTGGCGATCAACCTTTTCAGGTCCTGAAGCCACGCCGAATCGGATTCCTCGTCATTCCCTAAATTCTTGAGAGAGTCCGAAGCATAACCGAGAAGACTCAAATAGTTCACAATGCTGTGCGCAGGTCAGATCGATAGAGTTCCAAAATCGCACAGGAAGACAGGTTAAAAACATACTTCTCAATGCAAGTTATAATCCTGTCGTACTGTTGCTTAGGAAACCGACCCCCGATGGGCACTTCCCATTTAAGGAATTCCGAGTATGTTCGGAGGCTGCTCAACATGATCATCTGTTTGGAGAAGACTTTATTCCGCGCCTTCAAAAGCCTTCGGCCCGCAGCGGTTTTGAGAGCAATATCCCCTTCATCACCTCGCATTCGTGCAGTTACCGTCTCGTGGATGATTGAATAGTAGTTGGCGAGAAGGTACAAACTCGACCCCAAGTTCTGCCGCAGAACGGAATGTTCCGAGATAGGGTAGGGAAAGAAAGTCCAGAAAAATGCAACGGCAATACCTCCCGTCACCACCGCCAATCGGTATGGAGCAAGAAGATAAATTGGATAATATGTCTGCCCGTTCGCGCTCACGTTTGCTTCTCCAATCTTGCGAGCCTGCAACTCATACCCAACTATCATCGCAGTAGAGATGATGGTAATAATTCCCGCGATTCTGAAGCGGAACTGCTTAACCGGGATATAAAATGTCGCAGCAACGAAAATAAAAAAGAAAACAAGGATGCCGGCCGTTTGTTCCCCAGGAATATACCAGCACAGCAGACTTAGTGTCATGGCTAATATAGTTCCCAAGATACGGAGAACGAACCCAAAAATGCTTTGGCCGGAAGTTGGAGACATGCTCAGGTTGACCATGATGATAGCCCAGACGAAACGCTGTCTGATAAAAAACTCCTGGGTATCGCGAATAAAATACACAACTGCAATTGTCATGGTGGCGCACGCAACACGAAGCCCGTAAGAGGACTCTGATGACCGTAGCATCGACGATATGCGCCTAAGCTTATCGCCGACTTTTTCAAATGTAGTATTGGGTGGTAGATGTTCTGGATCTTTCCTCCTCTTATACGCCTCACCCAGATGAAGTACACCATTATGTGCATTCACGTCACCTAGATGATCTTCTCCATGAGAATCGTCGGTCTTGAAGACACTAAATGCCCATTTCCGAAGTCTTTTGCTGCCAGGGATGACCACTCGTGTCCTCGAGAGTTTTCCGCTCTCGGCTTTCTCATCGGCGTACCGGACAAACTCGAGCACCATCTGACCGGTAGAGGCGAGCAGTTGCTCCATCTAGATATAGTCAGTAAATAATGATGAAGGGGGGTAAAGAATAGGACAGACATAGAGAAACAAATAGAGCTGTCGTCGTGCCCGATCTCTGTCGACGCAGCCATCTGCAGGCAAATCTTCCATTTCGAGATGCGCAGTTTCAGGATGTTCGAAAAAGTCCGGGGGGAGAGTAATGCCTTTCTCCTCACTCCAGGCCCGCAACGCAAGTCGCTTAGCGACTTTGAAGTCGGATAGTTTCTTCTCTAGATGGGCCCTGAAGCCTTTATCTCCTGGCGCTCGGCTTGATGACGACTCGGGGTCATCGGTCATGGCATGTTTCGGAGTTGGGATTAGCTTCAAGGTCAAGGAAACATGCTGAAGGCCTTCGTCGATCGTTTGGATTATAGAGACGAATGGGTCATGAACAGCCCGCATTATTTCATTCCACTCGTGGATTGCACGATCGCGGACCTCACCTGATACAGCTGATGTTGGATCGATAGGGTCATTCCATTTGTTATATTCTGAGAGTCTCTCGAAAATGTCGACAACGAAACTGAGACCAACGACGGGCACCATCGTTTGGCGTAGATGGCGGTAAATGGACTGAAGGTCATCAGGACCAAGTTGGCCGATAGCGACCTCTCGTTTCGCAAAGACCAAATCGCCGCTTAATTTTCCATGTAGTTCAGTGATTTTCTGCACAGATTTTCGGATTGCCGCTGCTTCAGGGGTGTATACTTTGCCGTGCTTGTCGATTTTCTCAACTGTAGAGTCATATGTTGCCGTCCGCCCGAATACATTGTCATGCTGCAAGGCCTCAAAATATGCCGTATGAGCTTGCAAAGAAGTGCGCAAAGCATTGATGTACCCCGCCATTTGCCTGAAAACCACCGTGCGACATGAGAGTGGGAAAACAAGGAATGATACGCCGGTCGAAAGTCCAAGCCCTAAGAGCCCTGCTTCGAGCAGTTTCCTGACCATCGCCGTCGCTGCAGGCATAGTAGGGAGAAGCGGAGCAAACGAGAAGCTGACATTGGCGACAATGGAGTAGATGATGACTGGAAACTGAAACTGCTGGTATTTGGCTCGACATGAATGGATCAAGTACGTCTGGAAAAATAGGAAGACTCCGCCGGCCACTGAAGCAGAGGAATTATATGGCGGAAACTCAGAGGGACTCGTTGGGGCCTGGTTCGAGCCAGATGTGTGCTCTCGAGCTTTGACCATTGCATACATCATGAGGAGGTTAACAGCCGCTGCCAGGCAGACAGCTAGTATATCGAGGAGCATCATCTGAACAAATTTGGCGCGAGGCATGATAGCAAATCCCAGTACTGAGATAATCGCTATCAAGTAGCCGGAGGTTGTAAAGTACACTGCAATGGATTCGGCTTGGTAGCTTCGGATTGTTAGTCGCTTGAAGTACCTCAACGTATCTTTGGAACTTACATGGCGAGAGCAATTGTCGGGGGAATTGCACCCCTACACAGTCCATTAGCCCTAGATATTTCTTATTTTCTCACAATGAACTCAGGACTCACTTGACCATCAATAGGACCGATTGCTTGTCCAGGCCAATCTTAGTCCAAGCTGATTTAGCCTTATCCATCAAGCTCCGCCGACTGGCCTGCGCTTCGGCCGCCTCATCTTTGTAATCTGATTCCCGCGAATTTGTGCGTTGCGACATGTTGAAGATGATACTCCGATATTCCTCGCGAGCCGCGGCTTTTCTCCCAGATTCTCAATGACTCGAGTCATAAGCACCGAGGAATCACTGTTCGGTCCTTCATCAACGCTTCAGGCACTTTACTTAATGATGAAGCTTCTGCGATGGTTAAAAGAAGCGTACACGAAAATAGCGGTTTGCGCTAAGAAATGAGACCTGCGTATTCCTGAGCAAACGATGTTCGTGGTGGTTTGAAAAAAGGATGACGAAATCAGTAACCATTGCGGTGTGAAGCCTTGGAGTTGGTACGGGCGATGACGATGTGGGCCATCAAATTGCACAGGGCTGCAATTGTACTGCGCCAAGAAGAAGCCAAGTTCCCCGCGATCGATCTGGCAGCTCACCTTTCAAGCTGGAGGTGTGTCATGAAGAATTCGAGGTTTAATTCAAGGGAAAAGACTTGAGCACAATTATTAATCTAGCACTCGAGAGCAGGAAGCATGGAAGGCACGAGGAAGGACCAGGTACGTACGGCTAATCGGCACCCGGAGAACAGAAGAGATAAATTCCGCCCGCAACCAAAACGATGCCCCCTTCTCTTTGGCTGTCAATGTTGATCCGTGAATCTTTCTGACTGATATTTCGGCGACCTTCCGAGTTGCATCCAAAATGCTTCGACGGTGCCCTTTTCCAACATTGGATTATATAAAGATATAAAGTCTGCACTTCACCACATGAAAAATAATAGCATACTACGAAGGCACAAGGTAGACTATGGTTTAAGAACAACTAGGCCTAGCCAGGGCCACTAAGTGTAACCGGCGGTTGCCAGCCCAGGCCAGCGCCACAGCTTTCTTCAAAGATGATAGGACGGACTTGAGAAATGGTACCTCCTTTGAGAAATCTCCAGACTCCATCCACTATGAACCACATGGACCATCCAAGATGTCACCACCACCAATGACCAGCCCTCTCCTGGGCGTCCCCAAGCGGAAACCCCTCCCCGACCTTAACGTCGCTGCAGCTGCCACTCTAGATTCCACCAGCGACATCGAAAAGACAATAATCGAGCCCATCTTTGCGCCCGCGACCACAACCGCAGCCACCACCCAACCACCCCGACGGAGCCAATTGCACTTGCTCAAGCAAAAATGGATCCTCCTATCAACGAAAAAGAAACGCATCATTCTTATAGCCTTCACTGTTTCTCTTGTGCTCATCGCGCTCATAGTCGGTCTCGCTGTGGGGTTGACACAACGTCATGGAAAGGGGTAAGTCGACCGTGCTTTGCATCCACATTGGAACCTTTGAAATCCGGAACCGCCTATCCATCCCATGCAGGACGTCTTCTTGAAGAAAAGATCCACCTATTAATCTATCAATTTTTCTCTTTTTTGCCTATTTCCAGGTCTTTACATGCAGATGATAGTGCCGAAACTCCTACTAACACCGCACCCAACCCAACCAGTTCCAACCTCCCCCTCCCGACCTCCAACGGCGGTCCTTATACCGGCGACCTCACCTACTATGACCCCGGGCTCGGATCATGCGGGATAACCAGCACAGCGGAGGAGAAGGTCTGTGCGGTCTCGCACGTTGTCTTTGATGCAGCGCTGACCTCATCAAATCCGAATGAAAATCAGCTGTGTGGGTTGAGATTGAGGATACGGAGAGGTGAGAAGAGTGTTGATGTTAAGGTAGTGGATCGATGTATGTTCTTCTTTCTTTCCCTTTTGGAATCGCTTTAGTAAGGTGCTGACGTGATATTTTGTGCAGGTCCTGGTTGCGCCGTCAATGATTTGGATGTCTCTCCTGCTGTGTTTGAAGAGCTGGGTGATTTGGCGGAGGGGAGGGTGCTAGTGGACTGGGCTTGGTTGGATAAAACGCCTGTTGCGATGGGATGATTTATGACTTTCTTAAAGCTGCTTTGAGCTGATTTCTTTTGAGTATCGTTTAGATATACCCCATCATACTTCCTTCCGTCTAAGCATCTATATACTAGTTTTCGCTTTGACATGCTCTTTTCGATGTACATTCAATAATCAGGCCAGTCTGGGTCGACCTGCTCTCGCCAGGAATGGAACCCGCCTTTGATGTCGACTATAAGTCGCTCGCCTCCGCGATCTAGTCCCAGTTCCTTCAATCTCTTGACAGCAATCTGTGAGTCGTTCCCTTGCCGACATACAACGTAGATCGGACTATTCGGGTTGATGGTGATTTCAGATGGTATCCAAGAAGGCAGTTGGCTCGGGCCTTCTGTGCGCGTCGCGGAGGCTAGGATACTCGAAATCGGGATGTTGATGCTCCTATCCAAGTTGCAAATATCAAACTGGACTTTTTCCCGCACATCGATAATATGTCCGTCTGCGGCAGTTCTCCTATACTCCAGCGGGGTAATGCGCTCTTCCGGAGAAAGGATGTCACCAGGGTCAGCGCTCCCACAAAAGAAGACATAGTCCATGGACCCGGATTTCACACTTTCCAGATTGACACTGGCCTCGGTGGAGCAGACTGCACAGTTCGGTCGTCGAGAGCGCAGCTTGATTGTGCGAAATTGTGGAGATGAATAGGCTGAGAATATAAGCAAAGAGGGCTGGCTTGTGCCGTTCGCCTCTTGAGCGGCTGTGAGAACCTTGATCGCTTCCAACGCTTGTAGGACACCCATTGTGCCAACGACAGGCCCAAGGATCCCACCATCTGCGCAGCTCGTGATGCTGTTTGCCGGTGGTGGCCTAGGGAAAACACATCGATAGCATGGCCCTCCCATCTTGTCTCCTGCCGGTCGAGGTGGGTTATTTAGCACCATAAGCTGGCCCTCCGTGCGCAAGGCAGATGCTGACACTAACGGCTTGCCCAGGAGAACTGCCGTGTCCGATATAAGGTAGCGAGTCGCCGGGTTATCCGTGCAGTCGAGGATCAAGTCGTAGTATGCAAAAATATCCGGGGCTTCTTGCGGCACGAGATGGGCTTTGTGAGCGATATAGGTCGGATGCGGGTTCAACCTAGGCAAAAAGAGGCAAAGTTAGCAAGCGCCTGATAACTATACACTCGCTCAATGAATGATACTCACTCCCGCAGATACTCTATCGCACTGTCAACCTTCAATTTTCCTACGTTCTTGCTCCTGTGTAGCACCTGGCGATGGAGATTCGAAGATTCGACCGTGTCGCCGTCAACGAGACCCAATGTGCCAACTCCAGCACCAGCTAGGTACAGCGCCGCCGGGCATCCCAGTCCACCTGCACCGACGATCAAGACCTTTGCCTTCCGAAGCTTGAGTTGCCCTGGCCGAGAGAGGAAAGTGTTAGTCCCACGGCTTTGCTACATGCAAGCAACAAACGACAACTCACCCTGTAATCCTACTTGAGAAACGATCATCTGTCTCCCATATCGACGGTACTCCTCCTTAGATAGCGGCCAATTCGTCCTGGGTTGACTACTAATTGTATCCAGATCCGTAGCATTCTGGGTTCGTTTGAGTGCCGCTTCTTCTGCCTCTTGAAGTTCGAGCTTCAGCTGCGCCAGTCGAGCTTCCGTGGCGGCGATTTCCGTGCGTAGCGAAGCACACTTGTGGTCCAGATCGTCCATCTTAAACAAGACAATAAGATTTAAGGAGGTCCGAGCATTTCCGCAGAGATGCCGTGGGAAGAAAAGAGCAATTATCCGTCGCTCTGACAACTCTTATCGCGAAAAAGACGACTAATCCCTTTCTGGTAATCACGCTGATGGCTGATGGCTGATGGCGGGCACGGGCGGCTCCAGGCCCCAGGGAAGTCAATCAAGTGGGCTGTCCGGTGGGTCAGAGTCAAATGGATATGTATTCTGCTTTGTTTTCTTCTCGAATCTCTATGGACTAAAATGTTACATCTTATACAGCAGATAACCTGCTACTCTTACAAGGTTCAGAATGCATTCTCCGTTTCCACCGAAACAGCGCATCGGACTACTTTGAGCCCGATGAACGGCAATTTTTGTCCCTTAGCAAATCCGGCAACCCCGTCCTAGGCTGGACGCTTCGCTGGAGTTTTCCTCGTGTCTGTGTCCGTTGTTCGAATGCATATGCCAT
Source organism: Aspergillus egyptiacus (assembly GCA_025688805.1). Taxonomy (NCBI): domain Eukaryota; kingdom Fungi; phylum Ascomycota; class Eurotiomycetes; order Eurotiales; family Aspergillaceae; genus Aspergillus; species Aspergillus egyptiacus. The sequence goes on from MU628455.1 coordinate 53,420, forward strand.
TGCGATCAGCGACTCCTCGCTCCATTGCGGTCCTAGGAAGCTGATGCCTAGCGGGATCCCCGGGGCGGCGTCAACAAGATCTCCGCGCGCATTATATTGAACCGGTGTGTCGGCAGGAAACGCATCGAACGGGACTGTAATGACTGGAGTGCCGATGATTCCTGGAATTTCCGTGGCTAGACGTGATGGGAGTATGACGCCGTCTAGGTTATCGCGTGAAAGGGCACCTAGCAGGCCTCCTTCCTCTCCAAAATGGCGAGCTTCTTGATATAGCGGCCAGAAATCCGGGGACGTGTTGTTCATCCCGGCGAAGAGCGCCATGTCCCAAAGATATGTGTCCCGCGACGGGTAATCTTCGGCGGGCATTTGATGGGTGAAATCGCGGATATCCTGCAGTCCACGGAGACTCTTCGGATTACTGGCCAGCCTCGAAAAATAGTCCGCGAAACCACTTATCATATCGGCGGCCACTACTCTCTGAGGGGTTTGACTTTGCAGAAAAGCCTCGTATAATGTGAAGTTGGTGTCTTCAACCACTGTAGCCCCTGCTTTCTGCATTACTGCAATGGCCTTCTCAAATGAGGCAGTGATGCGGTCGGCCGTGCTGGGTGGAATATTGGGCATCATATCGATGATATTTCGGGGAATACCAATCCGCTTGCGTTGGAGCCCAGAACGTTTGCAGGCTGCAGTATAGTCGGGATACTTTGCATGGAAAGGTGAGGCCAGGGTATAATTGTCCTTGCGATCCTTTCCCGCAATAGCTTGTAAGAGCATGGCCGCATCCCGCACTGTCCTCGCCATTGGCCCAATCGTATCGGCGCGCTCGCTGACCGGTATTGCCATATATCGTGACGTGAGACCGACGGTTGGTTTGATACCTACGATGTTGCTCCTTTCGCTTGGCAGGATGATGCTACCAATGGTCTTCATCGACAAATATCAGCATTGAACTCCACAACCTGGAACTGCGACTTTGGTGCGTCACTCACCTCAGTTCCGAGGGCTGCGAATGCAAGTCCCAGGTCTGTAGCCACGGCGCTTCCACTCGAACTTCCGCTTGGATCCTGTCCATCATAATATGCACCATACGTCTGACCACCTCTAGCGTTCCAGCCGTTGGATGAATTGCTTGATCGAGTATTTGCCCATTCGGACAAGCTTGTTTTGCCGAGGATTATCGCACCGCCCTTTCTTAGATTTGCGACGACTGTAGCGTCCGCTCGAACCTTTGACCCAACAAGCGCGTAGGAGCCGGCTAAAAGTTAACGGGTTAGTTATGTGGAGCTCCAGGGCTCGTGGATTGGTGTGTAGTTCTCTACCTGCTGTCTCCATTCCATCATTGGTGCCTATAAGGTCTTTGATAAGGATGGGAAGTCCATGCAAAGGGCTGGTACACATGACGTTAGCGACCGTGGTCAAGGTTCAAGAGCAACTTGTAGCCTACATACCCGCGAATTCTGCCTTGTTGTCTTTCCTGATCGAGCCGCTCAGCTATCGCCCAGGCTTCTGGATTGATCTCTAAGACCACATTGAGCTTCGAGTTGACCTCGCGGATTCGCGCTATGTACGTCTGTAATCATAGTGAGTACTGTGAGAGCCAATTATAGACAAGACAACCAACCTCTACAAGATCTACACTGGTGAAGCATCGCAGGCGAAGGCCCTTCTGAAGTTCACTTTGCGTGGTGTCAGCCAACGACGGAAAGGTGCAGCCGGTGCTAGAGTTAGCAAGGCCAGTGCACAGGAGGAGTAACAAGAGCCAGAAGCACTTCAATGCTGCCATGGATACAATGGCCAGAACAGGAATGGCTATGCAAGACCAGAGAAAGGTACAGTATTTTGGCTGAGAGGAATGGAACTGAAGTTATATAGCTATGAGCTTTTTAAGAAACAGGACAGATTCTCTGCTGCAAATCAACCAGGGGTTGATTCAATTCAATTGAGACTGTTTTAAACAGAAATAGAGTGCAGTTCTGGTCATTTTGGCAATGGTCTTGCTTGTTTGCAGTGAGCGGTCAACATGTTTGCTTTCATGAGGTGAACTGCAGTGACTGCCTGTTGGCCCACTGTGTGTCACAGGTTCCATTTTCTTGTTTTATACCGGTCATAAATGGCCCTGCAATATGCTGGTAAGTAGTAAGAAGAATTTCTCTTGCTTCTAAGAAATAGTGCCGAGAAAGTCAAGTTGGATGATTTGATTTCTAGATGTCTCATACTATCTATTGTCTCGCACATGTCTATATATAGTCAAAGTCTGGGCAGCTAGTATTGAAATTATCTAAGGTATTCTGTTTTTTTCTTCTATTCTGACTGAATAAGGTGAGGTTATTTCCAAACAACTACGCAGTAAGCTTAGTTATCAGGCACGAAACACGGTTCAGGAGAAGTATGGGGGGAGCTTATAGGTACCTTATGCGTCAAGGCTTACTTATTTTTAGCAATCATGTTCAGCAAGTGTGCTAGTCTGTCAAACCATCCCATATCTTTACTTACTAAGTAATATAATATATAAGCGATGTAATCAAACATGCACCTTACACACATAAGTTGCATGGCGCCATTTGTTCGGTCCGCCTGTCTGGGTCTTACAGAGACGGCGGAGAAAGTTCTATTGGGCTTAAGAAAAGTATCCAGGTTCTAGAAGGCTGTACTTATACATCCTGCATGCAAGGCGCTCGAGCCCCTGCCGGCCCCGAGACCTCCTTGCCTCATTGGCAAGACTACCTGGAAACCTTTCCCTACCTAGCCTATCCGTCTTGATGGTTTAAGTAGGTACTAAGTAAGCGCTAGGTACTACTCAGATAGTGACAAAGGTCTGAACCAATGGCGGATTCCCTGGCCTGCAAAATCTCTCGCCTCTTCTTACTACTTTCGCTGTCCTCATTGCAGTCCACTGGTGCTGCTCGACGCGATCATGATGCTAGTCGATCACAGAACAAGCCTTTCTAAGCGATTGGGCAAAATGAGTCTACCTCGACGCAACAGCCTCGTTCATCACATGATGACAGCTCTCACAGCTGAAGTCGGGTCTCCTTATCATCGAGTCTCGAGAACTCTTCATTACCGATTCTGTTTGTCCTCTCATCTCTGCAGAATAGTCGTCGCATTTTCTGAAACCGCAAATGGTACGTATCAGTTTCCCGCGGCAAAGCAGCCCTTTCGGCGAAGCTAAGTACGCAGGCCACTGCGCATCTCGAGTTTCCGTTCCTCAAAAAGGTCTACACTCCAACCGGGACTCCGCTGATTGAGTGCGTCCCCTAACCTCGTTTGTTGTATCATTCTTTTAGCTGACGCTGGTCATTACCATCTTCAGCTTCGTCTTCGTCCACGGACTGAATCCTCGCGCTTACCATGACCATCCTTTCACTACTTGGACCCACGAAAATGGCACTTTCTGGCCCAGAGATTATCTTCCAAAGGACATTCCTGAATCACGGGTCTTTATATATGGCTATAATTCCACTGTCACTGATGCCCGAACCATGTCCACGGCTAGTATCAAAGATCATGCGAATACACTGCTAAACTTGTTAGACATGAAGCGGAACGATCAGATGGTAAGCCCAAAATCATCGTACTACTTACGCTGTCAGTTAACTTCTTGTAGACTTCCCGGGCTCCAAAAATCATCTTTATTGGGCACAGTTTGGGTGGTTTGGTGATCAAACAGGTAGTCATCGCTTACTTAACCATAGTATAGGAAACCACAGCTTACTCGGTCACAGGCCTTGCTCAATGCACACGAAGACCGAAAATACACCTCTATTCGTACCGATACCTGCGGTCTCGTCTTCTTCGGCACCCCACATCGAGGAGCCAAAGGTGTTGAGTTGGGGAAGATCGCTGCCAATGTCGCGAAGTTTATCTCCAAAGGCCATGCCAAAAATGACTTACTTGAATGCCTTGAGGAGAATTCTCTCTTCACCAAGCAAATGTCTAGCCGGTTCTCTCACCAACTCGAAGACTATAAAGTTATCAGTTTCGTGGAAGGCAAAGAAATGTTTATAGGCGGTTCTGGACCGGCTTCAATAAGCCATGTAGGTAAAGCCCCTACTTGGTCACTCACCAAGGCTAACAAGCGCAGCTGGTGGTTGATGAGGAGTCTGCTGTCCTCGGACTACCTGGTCAGCGCGAAACCCGGTTGAAACTGGACGCAGATCACTCGGCGATGTGTAAAGTCGGAACCCGGGGAGCGATGTATGAACTGATCAAAGGTAACATTAAGCAAATCGCCGACCAAGTCGTCGCTGCAGAACGTGGCTTCGTCCCAAGACCATCCGCATCACCACATCCCGCTCCTCCTCTCCCACCGCGAATGCATACTAATAGCAGCATGCCATACACCGGGCCGCCCCGTACACCCGATCCACATGATACCCGAGTCATCGGATCGTTCTTCTATCCTGCTGATAACGACTCAAGATCTGTCCAAGTTGCGAGGCACATGAATGACTGGAAGTGGGATGACGCGAGACGGGTGCAATATCCTCTTTTCCAGGAACACTACCGATCCTTAGGCCGGGATCATTACAGCACCCTGTTGGCCGGGTACTACCTAGCAGAAATTGAGCTCAATTCTGGATGTCTACTTAAAGCAAGAGAATGGTGCGAGTGGGTGTGCAGCAACTCCCAACGTGTGCTCGGCAAGCGGCACGAACTTGCGATGAAATCCGAAAGCATGATAGGCGAACTCCTCTTTCTTCTTGGAAAATCTCAGGAAGGCGAATCTGTCTGCTCAAACGTGCTTGCACGGCAGCAAATAACAATCGGTGACGACCACCTGGATACCCTAGAAACGCGCCGACGAGTGGCAGCTGCGTATGGACATCTCTCTCGGCGCGAGGAAGCAATTCAAGCCATGACGAAATTCAGTGAAATGACCAGTAGAGTCCTTGGGAAAAACCACATTGCATACTTGGCAACCCTCATAGACGTGGCAGAGCAGGTAGTCTATCAGCGCATGAACAACGCCCAGGATATGATTCTCGTACGTTTCACGGGCTCCGACACTCAAGCGGACGCACTGGACGAAATTGTTAAGGACCTCAACGCTCGACTGGGCCCGCACCATCCCCTCACCATCCGTGGCATGTGGTTAAACGGAGCAATGCAGACACTCGATCCGGAGAAAAGCTCCAACGCGTCCGAGACGCTCCGCCGCGCCCTCACCATGGCAGAAGAGTACCTCGGCCCCGAGCACGCAGAGACAATGAACATTGTCGTCTTCATGGGCGTAATGTACGCGACCCGTGGGTCAGTGTCTCACGGCGGATACAACCCTTTTATCGTCGACCACGGTGCAAATCTCACCCTCGCTCTGCCGTGGCTGCAACGGTATTTAAGCTGGGTAGAACCCCGCCACGGCAAGGAGTCCCTAGACGTCCAAACGGTACTTTCCTTGATGGCTAGACTTTATTATGGTTCCCAGAAATTCCAACAAGCAGTGTCTTGTTTCGATCGTTTGTTCGCGTCATACAAGGCCGCCGGCATGGAAATTCCCGACGAGATGCAAAGCCTTTATCAGGTCTGTCGGATGAGTTCTGACTACCTACCTAGTATTGTAGGAAGCTCAGGCTCAGGTAGCCTGACGAATTTGTTGACTGCTTTCCGTCGGTTGTAGGTAGGGCTTACCTAGTGTCAACAACCATGACAAGGTCCAGAAGTCTAACGGTTTTGGTTATTTGAATATGTTGGATGAAAATTACATGATTTTCTCGTTTTTCTATTAAAGTATATGCAAGAAATGTCGGTTCAGCTCGCATTTTAGTCGCAGGCCCTCAGCATTAGCCCTAGCAAGATGATAAGTTTCATTGATATCAACTGGCCATTATCCTACTATCTTTCTCTAATAAATGCCTTGTCCTCACCAAATGAAACCGCAGGATCTCAAGCCCAGGCCAGCCTTTCCTGGTTATAACAGATGTTAATGAAACGCCTGTCGGGACATTGTTTGACCACTAATCTAGCTGTACGTGGGCGATCTTCTACCAAAGGAGAGCAGCTCATCCATCTATATCCCTCATAAAGATGGAGACGCTCAGAAAAACAGAGCCAAATAGCCAAATTTCGCATGCGGTCAGTTACCATTCTGGAAGCGTGGGATGCTAGTACCGTGACCCCCCTACTCAACAATGAGCCCAACCAAGTCTCCCGCCCACGAGGGTCTTGCTAATCGTTCGTTACCCAGACGGATAATGTTGCCTTTTTCTTTCGGAGTTACCTTACCTACAGAACTGGCTGCTCAATCATGGCTTATCCAGCCCTCTGCGCCACCTCTACCACACCTGCAGTCAATGGTACCTACGCTGTTGGTGCATTATCACCTACAGTGCATCATCCCTGCAGTAGTCATGCAATAGAACTGCATCTATGGACTTGCATCATGCATCCCCCCGCGCCCGCCAACTGGCACCAACGGGCAGGCGCCAACTGGCACCTCCCCGGGGGCGGCGCGGCGCCCTAGCCCCCGGGCCCTGCACCCCTGTCCTGGGCCATACCACCCCTATCCCGGGGCCTAGCACCCCCTGGAGGGTCGCCGCCGCGTGAAGTCTCCTTCGACCTGACCAACCCCGGATTGTTATGCCTTGTCACTAATGCGAAGGCTCACCGTGATCACCAGTGCATGTTGAGCAAGACGCACAGACCAGGTAAGATCTAGGGGTCCACCACTGCAGGAAACTTGACCCCGCCGTTCCCTTCGACTACTTCAACGGTCGCTCCAAGTTCCCTGGCACGGGAAATCATGCGAATACCTTGCAAGAGCGCCGTCCCTGGCACCGCAACTGCAGATCTTCTTTATTCCAGCGTCCCTCTCAGCTTCTGGGGAGGAGTCGACCCCAACACCGGCGATGTCATCGACCACCACCATCCTCTCTTCGGCAGCAGTATTAAAAACAAATTTCTTGCACTGCCTTCCAGTCGTGGATCTTGCAGCGGAAGCCTTGTCTTGATTGAGTTGTTAGTCAATCAATGTGCGCCCGCGGGGCTTATCTTCCGAGACGATGAGGAGATAGTAACTACGGGTGTTATTGTGGCCCGGACTCTGTTGGGATCCTCGTTGCCAGTCCTCCGAGTCTCGGACGAGGCTTTCGAATCTCTTCCTACGTCGAAGTATGCCTCGATTTTTAGAGACGAGTTGCTCGTTTCTGATAGGCCCCTACCTCTACAGGGACCACCGTCGCCACTGAGTGAAGATACGGCTTTGAACGTCTCTCTCAACGTAGAAGACAAGGCGATTCTAAACGAAAAGCATGGAGTTGCGGCTGCAAACGCGATGAAGATCCTGCTCCAATACGCGCATCTTCAAGGAGCCCGTGAACTTACTCCCGTTTCTCGCGCCCATATCGACGCTTGTATCTACACCGGTCCGGCGAGTGTTCTCATCGCCGAAACGTTTCTCTCCCAGGGTGCCCGCGTTGCCGTTCCAACAACGCTCAACGCCATCTCCATAGACCAGCGGCGATGGCACGAGCTATGTGTGGACAAGCAGCTCGCGAAGCAAGCAGATCGTCTCGCGAAGACATATATTGCCATGGGCGCTCAGAATACTTTCACCTGCGCCCCGTATCTCTTGGCATCTCCCCCTTCACAGGGCGAGAACATCGGATGGGCAGAATCCAACGCTGTTGTTTTTGCCAATAGTGTCCTTGGAGCGCGCACCCAGAAATATCCGGATCTGATCGATGTCTGTATTGCTTTGACGGGGCGAGCACCGCTTGCTGGGGCTCAGGCAAGTGCAGGACGGTTGCCGAGCGTGCACATTCACGTACCATCCCGGGGGTTTGATGCCCTAGAGGAAGCCTTCTATCCGCTACTCGGACACACGATCGGTAAACTTGTTGGCGGCCAAATACCCCTTATAACAGGGCTGGAGAGAATCAACCATCGGCGTCCGAGCACATCCGACCTAAAGGGCCTCTGCGCCGCCTTTGCGACTACCGCGTCGGCTCCCATGTGTCATATTGCGGGCATCACTCCAGAGGCAGAAGGACACTTGGACCCTGCAGGACTGAAACGAATACCACTTACTGAAAGCGATCTTCGCGCTGGCTTGGTTGAACTGACCAACGCAACAGACGAGACCGTCGGCCTGGTCTCCCTAGGGAACCCGCACTTTTCACTAGAGGAATTCGCACGCCTTAGCGATCTCTGCGCTGGCCGGCATAGATCGGCAAGTGTACAGATGATCATCACCACGAGCCGTCAAGTCTACGCGCAGGCCTCTACTGCTGGGTATGTTGGTAGCATTGAATCGTTCGGTGGGCTGATCCTGACCGATACATGCTGGTGCATGATGCCGAAGTCAATGATAGACAGCTCCGTGCGGAATCTCATGACTAACTCTGCCAAATATGCACATTATGCGCCTGGGATAGTCAACCGGGGGGTGCACTTTGGGTCACTGAAGCAGTGTGTTGACGCCGCAGTGAAGGGGAAAGTGGACAGGATATACCAGGAGAAAGTATAGCCGGCCAGTAGATATGTATAGAAACTGCGAGGGGATACCCAGAGAACTGGGTTAAGAGCGGGGAAGAGTAGAAATGGAGTCCACCAAGTCAAACATATATATAGGACTCGGCTAGACCTTGTGATACCTCTCAAGCTCCCGGATTATCTTCGAACAGCTAGCTGGACAACCCTACCCTCTGTAAGTTCTGCCGTAGAAGAGTGCCGGAATGGAGTCTGGAAGACCACCTTGTATATCACAAACCCAAACCAATAAGCACAATCCCTAGGGTATACTGGGAGACGGTATAAAGTAGTGGGGACCATGATATCGGGTACCACCCTTGTGCCGTGGATATATTCCGTTACCTGCCGCACACATCTCCCAATGCTTCTAAGATACAGCACAGCAGTGAGACCAGGAGAACTATTGAACTCGAGAAGAGACAGATAGGTGGCCAGGGTCGAGAAACGTGGTAGGGATATACCCCATTCTTTGATAAGAATCCAGTCATCCTGGCTCTTGACTGCGGCTCGGAATACCATGGGGGATGTGAAAGCTGATGTGTAGCTAAGCAGGTATCTACTAGTAGTAGTCTTGCCTCCTGTGCTGTATTGTATCTTCTTTGCCCTCCTTTTCATAATATCCCTGGTAAGGTAGTTCAGGTTCTTTATAGGTAGTGACATAATGATAGAAAAAAAGCAAGACAGCCGTTAGAAGGCATCCTAGGTTCCCGTCCCCAGGACACCAATAACTCATAATTTTTTCATTATTTTCTATCCAATTTCCATTGGTAGATGTTTCAGTACTCCGACTCATATTTTGCATCTACTGCATAAATCTCCAGGCTGCTTCCAAATCGCGAGCCATACAATAACATACGTAGGCCCAGAAAGCCTGGTCGCCAGTCGCCACGTGAAAAAAATATTAAAAATAGAAGGGGAAGAAAAAATAAGTAAATAAATAAATAGAAATAGAAATAGAAATAGAAAAAATAGAAAGTTAGAGATCCATTTTTTCTGAGGCGCTCGGTTGCTGTCATCGCTCTCTCCAAACTTCAAAGGACCGAGTAAAAGATAATAAAAGGTAATAATGGTTTGATATTCGGTTACTTGGTCACTTGATTGGCAGTTGTATACAGTAGTACCTTACCTAAGCCTGGGAGGACGAGTCCGGACTTGCGGATATATGACCCGGGGATCAGGATAAAGTAAAGAATGTTGGAAACTGAATGTTGAATGGGCAGGGCAGCGCGGTGTGGGTCTAAGACTGAGGTCATTATTTGGCTATCAAGTTGTTGCTGCGCAGGACCGTCATGGACCTTCACTACCTGAAGCCTGACATCATTCTCAGGCCCTTTCAACAGTCCAACCAGAGGAGTTTTCAAATTTGACTACTATGTGCCTACCATGTTAGTACAGCTAGTAAGGTAGGTATGTCAGGGATGCAGGTCTCCAGGGGTGCATGGATTGACAGGGCACATGCTGAAATCTGAATTAGATCAGGGAGGCCAGAAAGTCATTTTCCATGACGGGACCTCGCCATGTGCGCAGAACTAGATGATGATGATGGAATCCCATCCATGGATGTGAATTGGTCATCCAGGGCAACGAAGGAAGGGTCCAATCCCGGTCCAGACCTGCTCAGGGCCCCGCCAATCAGAATAGGTAGATGGCAACTCCCACCAGTACTCTGGTACAAAACAAAGTTAAAATCATCCAGATATATTATTGTCAAGCCTATTCACACAGTAGTAGTAGGTTTTGCCTGTCATAACACAGGTCAATAATATAATAATGCTCTCCAAGATAAAGAATGTTACATAGTGCTTCAGTCCGTGTTTGCTAGGCCGGGTATGTACATATCAATCCCCTGTTAGGTTTAATCAAACTGTTCTCCCCTTTTGACGACCGTCCGACCCCCTTGCTGCACGTACCCCTGGTTACTGCGTCTAGATACGAAGATAACTGGTTATGCATCCCTTCCTGCTTGTTGTGCGAGTAGTACAACTGAGAGTACCTAATTGGAGATCAATATCCATTCCGCGCTCCATTGCTGAACCCCAATCTCCCGACTATTAAATAAGAATTAAGTGCGTCTGTCCATCAAGAGACGTGAGAAATAATCCAGGACTTCTCGCTATCGACCCTACTACCTCCTATACTTCCACTGCCGCTCGGGGCTGCCCTACCTTACCCCTGCTGACTCGATGATGGCAATGCCAGCGACTCCCCGTGGACCCAGCATTGGCTTCATCCGCACGCATCAGCTGGATTAACCGGCTGTCTTTGGTTGCTTGTCCACGGGGACCAGGGTCGAGTCTATGGGAGTGGATTATTATTATAGAAGGGATTCTGCAACCTCGACTGGGAACAGAAGCGCGGTCTCCGTTGAGGAATCGATCAAACGATCTCGAAGGGACCCTTAGCATCGAATTCATCCATTTCTCGCCCCATTGTTGGTATTACCAGACTAGTCTATCTCGCAACCGACTTCCAACTTCCAAGATCCGGAGCGAGCCCACCTGTCCCGGGCAGAGGTGGAAGTTCGCTTATTTCCTGTTTGACCCACAGACGCCAAGTTATCTTATCCCGATTGGGAAACCCTGGCCTCAACGTGGACCCGGACTCTTGTATGCGAGTATAATAGAAGGCGAGAAAACTTGCAATCTCTTAATGCTGGTCTTTTGACGTCATTTTTTCTCGCTTTAGCTCAGATATCAGATGCCTTGGTTCTGAGATATAAGTTGTTGCGGAAGGGGTGCCGAGGGGCCGGGCGTTACTGTCACTCACTCTCCGAGGCGCATTGCTTTTGCGCTGTCTTTCGCTCTCTTATAGGTTCTTTTCTTTCTTTCTTTCTTTCCTTTCTGCATTGTCCGAGAATAAATGAGAGAAAAGGCTTGATAGAGCGTCGTCTAGATTTTACCATGAAGACCAATTTATGGGGTTTCCCCCTCTTGCTGTCTCAGTTATGGATGGCTGTTCAGGGTGCTGAGTTGGGGTCATATGTGAACCTCTTGTGAGAATCCATTCCGTTCTTGCAATGGCTGTGGAACTGAGAAGATGCAAACAAGCTAACGCCAGTATTGTTGTCAGTATGGGAACCGAGGGTGGCGGCAACAACTTTCCCGGCGTCGCCAGGCCATTTGGGATGGTCAAGCTGGGCCCTGATCTGCTCAGCGGCATCACAGATGCATACTCGGGCTATCTTCCCGCGGGCAACTTCTCCGGCTTCAGCATGATGCACGAGCAGGGAACCGGTGGGGCGCCAAAATACGGCACTGTCTCTCAATTGCCCCTAATTGGCAACGTCCCCGACCCTCTTTCGAATATCACCGTTGCGCGAGACGGGCCCGACGAGGCGTCCGTGGGCTATTATAGAGCGCGCACGGGGCAGGGGGTCACCGTGGAGATGAGCGCTTCTGCGCATGCGGGCATTTATAGATACACCTTCCCGCAAGGTTCTGGCGAGAAAAATATTCTGGTTGACGTTTCGCACGTTCTTCCCTCATTCCGAGGACAGGGCCTTGGTCAGAGGTATAAGGGCGGAAACTTGACCATATTCCCTGATGGGCATTATGAGGGCCAAGGGATTTATGATAATGGTTGGAATATGTCACCGGATTGGACTATACATTTCTGTAGGCTGTGAATCTCTGTATTCAACCGGCGCGGCCCAGGCTAATGCTTGTTAGGTGGTTATTTCGATAATGACATTGTGAGCAATCGGTCATACACCGGGACTGATGAGCGCGGCAGCGTTCAGCAGGACAGCGGATTTGCAAGTTCTTCAGCCGGCTCCACGCGAGTGGGTGGACTATTCTCCTTCGAGGATACGACGGTCCTCTCTCGGGTGGGCATCTCATGGATCTCCCCCCGCAGAGCCTGTGAGCACGTACAGAACGAAATTCCAGCTGAGACCGGGCTTCAGGCGGTTGTGGATGATGCGCGGACCGAGTGGGAGGACAAGGTTTTCTCCAAGGTGATAACAACAAGCACCAATGAAACCAGTCTGACGCTCTTGTATTCGTCGCTCTACTTCATGCACCTCATCCCAACGAACCAGACCGGAGAGAACCCTCACTGGGAGTCTGACGAGCCGTACTATCAGGACATCTTCACCTTCTGGGTAAGCCCCTGGTTTATAAAGCAGAAATTTCCAACCACTCACATAAATAACAGGACACTTTCCGTTGTTCAACGGCTCTCATGCACATCCTGCAGCCGATTTCATACGAAGAGCAAATTCGCTCGCTGATCGATATCTGGCGCTTTGATGGCTACCTCCCTGACGCGCGCTCTTCAAACTACAACGGTCGGACACAAGGAGGCTCGAATGCCGATAATGTCCTTGCCGACGCGTACGTAAAAGGTGTGCGGGGCGCCGTAAACTGGACTGACGGCTATCGTGCAATGGTGAAAGATGCTGAAGTCCCCCCGCCTAATTTTCCCGTCGACCCCATGGCGACCGACTCGTCTACCAAGGAAGGAAGAGGCGCATTACCAGACTGGCTTGAGCTGGGATACATCACACCCCGATTCTCCCGCGCCGTCAGCCGGGCAGTCGAATATGCCTGCAACGACTTCGGTCTGTACCAGGTCGCATCAGGCCTCGGGATTGACGAGGACGCAAATAAGTACTTGGACCGATCCAGAAACTGGCGGAACCACTGGAACCCGAACCAGTCCTCGTTGGGCTTCTCAGGCTTTGTTGTCCCACGGGACACGAACGGCTTCCTCGTGACGGACCCTCTGCATAATGGCGGATATTGGGCAGACCCGTACTACCAGGGAAATTCCTGGGCTTATTCGCTCGCCAGCGTTCATGATATGAAGCATATTATTGAGTTGGCTGGTGGAGAGCAGGCCATGCTTGAGCGCTTGGAAACGATTTTTACCCCGGGTGCGGGTGGCGGCCCCGGCATCATTTTCGATCCCACGAATGAACCGTAAGTTGGCCAGGAGCTTTCTTTCTGTCAGAACAACTTCACTGACCAGAGCAGCATGTTCAACATCCCATACCTGTACAACTACATTAACAGACAAGACCTCTCGGTTGCCCGGTCTCGCCACATCGCCAAAGCATACTGTCATACCGGAGTCACTGGCCTCCCTGGCAATAGCGATGCTGGGGCCATGCAAACATGGCTTTTGTGGAATATGATTGGTCTCTATCCGGTCACTGGACAGACAACCTTCCTCATTCATTCTCCGTGGTTTGAGTCTCTCGCCATTGACCTTGGCGAAAATAAAACACTGCGCGTTACCACCACCGGCGGAGATAGGAACGGTGATGCGAACATCCAGGTGCAGCGCCTGAAGGTAAATGGGCGAGACTGGAGAAAGAATTGGTTAGAGTGGGATGACATCTTTGTAAGCGGGGGAACCATGGAGTTTGAGCTTGGGAGTGAGCCGAGTGGCTGGTTTACTGGGGAACTACCACCCAGTCCTGCTTCGTGATATGTATATACCTAGAACAATGTATATAGTGATTTTGCTTCCTTAGATATTTGCGGCATATACCAATGGAGCGTACATTTTCGGCCATGGAGAAATGTTTTCGCTTGTAGTTCTTTGACCACGGTCATCAGGGGCTTCCCAGGCGTGGCGTGGTAAGCAAGCAAGAGGTAGGGAGGTAGAACTGAGGAATAAGCGCCGAAACCCAGTTTCCACTTATCCAAACTTCTCGAGTCAATGTTAGTTTGGATTTATGTCAAATCTCGTTGAGGGTACTGCCCGGGTCTTTCCTGGCATTGCGCTGAGAGATGCGGCATATTTCCAAACTAACATTGAGTCGGGCCCCTTTCTGTTTCACACGAGACTTGCTGTACCAAAGTCGAGTCTATTTCGGTCTGTCCAGGCATGTCCAAGTCGTTCCCTAGAGCGAAGTCCTTCTTCTCCTGGGATAGTATTGGAGATTGCAATCCGTTTTCTCGGATTAACGACATATCTTGTTTGCTCTGCTTGTCAGAAATGCGATTTTACCTTGCTCACACACGCAAGCCTTGCAGAAGCTTTGGTGAAAGGCATATTTTTCATTTTATCAGCAGGTCAGAGTGCTGTACTTCTTTGACTTCCGAAGTAGACCGGGGATGTAGAGTGCAACAGGTGGCAGAAAGTAACCTCACTTGGAAATTGGCGAAGTACTTAAGTTGGTGGGGCGCAGGCAGATGGACCTCATCTTCCAAATTCGCCGAGAACCATCTACCAGGACCTCAACCTTTCAGCTCACATACTGCTATCCACAGTGTCCATTGCTCGGTGTCTGTATCCAAGCTTCACTGTGATCTCGAACGTTTCAGTTCGTGGAGATTTCCGCTTTTTTCGCCGGGTGAAGGATCACCACTAGGTAGTCTCCCTGGCTATCCGAGTATTCTCCAGTCTCCAGACTCCACGCTCCCACGCAAACAACGCCCAATCGGCATTTTCAGTGTGTGTATCATCCTTTCTTGAGTCATTTGCACATCAACTCACATTCGAATTAGTGATAATTCTAAGTCTGCCATAGATCCACTCCAAACCATTTCTGAGGACTACTCCCAAAGACACTGCAGAATAATTTGGGCACCCTTGCTCCTGGCAAAACGCTCCCCAGCTCTGGATCATCTCACGGAGGACTGAATGGGGAGGAACATTATCGCCTCTTGAAGGAAAGCTGCCTTCCGGCAATCGGTCTGGATTCTCCCATTGAACGCGATGAGCAGCGCACCAAACTGATGAATGTCTGCGTGTGTATGCCTGTAACTTTCCATAAACGTGGCGCTGGCGCTGCTCACCTTTGCCGGGGCTTGGAACGGCTCTTGGGCAGACAGTGCTCTCTCCCCAACGTTGAAACTGATTCATATGCAGGCCCTGACAAAGCTCCATCAGATCAACCACAGAGACAAGGGCCTGCTGTACCTTCTGTATCAACATACGTCACACTTTGGTTTCTGGCAGCAACGAACAGTATCGTCCAAGAAGGCACATCGGTGGCAACTTCAAGTTTCGCCGCCGCCCATGCAGAGGATATCTTCATGTTCAGCCACCCGTTATCCGTCCTTATCACCAAGATCACTGCCATCCGAAAGCAAGCCGTAGCCATCAAATTATCAAATTCTTCGCCATATTCACTCCAATAATTGGCCTCATCGATGAGAAAACAACAGAAGAAACAAAGAGCTCAAGAACGCTTCTGTATTTGAGGATTAGTTTCTCTTCAGTTGTGGGTGGGGTATTGGTATCTTCTGTATCCCAATGACCAAGGATATCACAGTCCCGAACGAGTAACACAAGGCAGCCAGTCTCCCTGAGAAATTCCACGCCAGGAGGATGTCCCGCGGTGGGCGGCCCGAGCTAGTCGCTGAAGAGGCTGCCATCATTTGCGGGTTGGGGCACGTTGCAGTCGGGCACCTGAGAAGGTTGCACATGTGTTGGAACAATGGGTAAAAGAAGCGGATTTGGTTGATCTTAACTCCCCTCCCTATTTCACCAGGCCTGGTATCTTTGAGGATGCCGTAAGGGGTCTGGTTTCAGAACTTCGCGGCGGCATATCTCTTCCAAGGTCAAGGAAAATGGACTGACAACCCCTGAGAAGGTCTATGGGAAAGGCCAGACCAGGTTGATGGTTGATCATACGGAGTCCAATGTGCACCAGGACGAGGCGCCTTTTTAGACGAGGACAGGGCCTGGTGGCGAAGTAGTGCTGCTATAGTGTGCGGGACTCTGAGGCGCATCATTCGTCGCCACACAGGGCCGTGCCATACCAGCGTTTGATCCAAACTGGAATCGAAGAAACTCGGAATGGTTCCTTCCATGAAGTACCGGCACGAAAGGCACGAAACTATAGCATGTTCAGTCGCACACCTAATTCAGCCTCCATGGCATTCTTTCTACGGCTGTTCCTGTTTCGCTGGTGACTCCTTTCGCCACTTCAAGCGCACAGCACATGAAAAGGTCCCAGGCATAACTATCCTCTTAATGCTATTGTTGGCCAAGCCATTGGTGTCCCCGAGAATCGGCATACGTACTAGTGCGATAGCTAGACTAGGTGATCGTCGGATCCGTCCACCGTCCAAGGGTGACCCGAACCCCGACTTTCCGACATTCCTATAGAACCGAAACTTGACCCCACGGGCTTCTTTCAAGATCAGATGGTGACCCCTTTTCCACCTGAACAAGCAGAGCTCTGGTCTCGAGCTACATAGCACTAGCCAGGCTTCGATTTTTCTAAACCTTTCTCGAATTATTCTCCATCTCATCTCAGCTGAAACCCACGCTACGGGTGGGCTGCTACGTAGCCTCCCTGCCATCCCCACAACCTATTTTCCATTATTCGAATGGCATTATTAAGTATCTATCGCCTTTATGGCGCCGACCGCCATTGCAAAGTACGAAGTTTTCGCAAGATACTACCTAGAAGTCTACGCCTTCCGGTTTAAGGGCCAAACGGGACAGTCTCCCAGGAGCCAGGGGCATATTCTCCCTTGGCTTCCAGCAACTTCAGGGTAGGCTAGGCAGATGTGTCACGCAATTTCCAGGTTGATTTCAGACGGTGACCGATCAAGAGCCAAGAGGTTTCCTATCAAATAAGCTTCACCGCGTGTAGAGTCTTGGTGGTTCGGAGGGGATGAGGATCGGCACGATCAACGGCTTTAAATCTTCTTCTTTGGGACTTCCAGTCGTCCGGCTTCACACCGAGGTAATAATAACCATAATAATAATAACAGGACAAGACTACTAGTGATGCAGCAATTTGAGCAGGGATCTGAATAACCGACGATCTGGCTTCCAACCATCAAGGGCCATTCGAGCCGCATAAGGTTCGCCAGTCCAACCCCTACAGGGCTCGCGTCTGCACAAGCCCTGTCGATGATATTCTCCTAGGTTCTTTCTGAAATTCTACATATAGATTATAGACCGCCCACTTGGGGACAACCCGGCATCTGGGACTTATAGCCTTGTGCTGATCTGCGAACGTGGAGTTCGCCATTCATACTCCTGTGGACGTTCAGGAATAATACAATTGAAATTGCAGGTAAGCCATTCAGATGGGTCTCTGACTCCTTCATAATCTGGGCAGCTTTTGCTTTTCTCTGGGTCTCAGTTGCAAATATTACTTAGTATTCGGGTTTCATTGGGTTTCTTCCAGTCACTTCCATACAAGGATGACGTGCTGCTCTTCCTTGGTATGGGCCGTATGGAGACCCGACTCTAGGTACCTATAGTATTAGGCTCTATCTAGGCAGCGCCCCTTTGTAAAGGTGAAAGTGGCTATCCTGTAGGTCTTCATACAGAGCATGCTATTTGTTTAATTAGGTGTTACTGTTGACGCACTGGCTGCCACTGTAGCTCTCGTCCTCGAGCATGCAGCCAGCGGCGCTGCGTGGATATGGATAGGATGGGGGTATAGTGGCTTGCTTCTTCAGCAGCAAGATCTAAGGTTTCACCTCATCTATAATGGATGCTCATTTTCTCCGAAGTAGAAACCCTGGTGGAATTCTAAGTAGGTTGGAATTATTTGGCCGTTGTGCGGTGACTGGTGAGAGTACATTGCCAATGGACCATCAGCCAGTGATATGGAGACAATCATTGCCGGTCTCTTAATTACAGTGGTATCCACGATCTAGTAGTAACTAGTGATTCATACCTCCTGAATCCTGTTAAGATTGCATTTTGGTACCTGATCATCTGCAGCCACCGTGCGGGTTCTTCCGCCAACTAGTTTGGAGCCCACTTTATCCAGGGACCTGGACTCTCCCTCAGTCTAGATACTCTTAGCCTATGAAGCTGTCAGGGGTATGCGACGATCATCAGGGATCATGGTGAGAGAGTCCCTAAGTCGGTGCCTATAAAGAAGAGATATCGTCCTCGCTTCCCAGTCCCTCATCTCATCAACCACTCAGTCGTTCTCTCATAGTCTGCTTTCAAGCTCAGTCATTCTTTTCCCACAACCCTCTCCACACTCTCTTTTTACAACCGTCAAAATGAAGGCCGCTCTCATCACTGTCGTCGCCGCTCTCGCCACCTCCGTGGCCGCTGCTCCCACCCAGGTCCCCTCGGACGTCAGCTCTGTCGCCCAGAACCTGAACATGAACTTGCCCGCTGCTACACCCTCCCCCCGGGTTGCCGCTGCCCCTGGTTACAATGGCGATCTCCTCCAGCAGGTCGGCAAGGAGGTCCGCGACATCCTCGAGGTCACCGGCCCCAACGCCGAGCGTCTCTTGATCCAACTCAGCCCCAGCATCGCTTCCCTCCTCGCCGAACTGGGCCTTCCCGAAGTCGGCCACCCCGTCGGTGAGATCATCGACAAGGCCAGCTCCATCGGCGAGCTGCTTGAGAAGCTCGGCCCTCACACCGAGAACCTCCTGACTGTCGTCAGTGAGTCCGGCGAATACCTCCTCATCAAGGTCTCCTCCTCCGTTGCCAAGCTCCTCAATGGCGCCGGCCTCTCTGGTCTCGCTGACCCCGTCGGCAACGTCGTCGCCACCGTTGCCAAGGCCCTCAAGCGCGACAGCGTCGTCGGCGATGTCGTTCCTGAAGCCCGCGACATCCTCGAGGTCACCGGTGTCAACTCTGAGCGCCTCCTTATTCAACTGAGCCCTCAGGTTGCCTCTCTTTTCAACGGACTCGACCTCCCTGGGCTCGGCCAACCCATTGGCGAGATTGTCGGTAATGCCAGCCTTCTCGGCAAGCTCGTCCACGACCTCGGTATCCCTGTTGAGCAGACCCTCACTGTCATCGGTGAAGGCGGCAAGACTCTCCTCATCAAGCTGGCTCCTTCCGTTGCTTCTCTCCTCGTTAACCTCAACCTTCCCGGCGTCCCTGCCGGCCGCATCATTGCGACTGTCGCCAAGGCTATGTAAGAAGCAGTAAGTTATCAGCATTTCATCCTCTCCGTGGCATTTCCGCTAATGATCCTCGTTGCTTAGCGTCCTACTATGATAGTTTCTTCATCTTTTGCCGGGTCCGGGAGTTCATAAGCGGAGCACTGTCGATGTACATAATACCATTTCTGTGATGCGCCTGGACAAGGCTTTTCCTTCTTCATGTATATGGGATATAGCCCTGATAAAGCTTTAATCAATCACAGATGAAAAAACAAATATATTGCTTTTTTCCCCCCTCCACATCAGTCCTCAATCTAGCATATATTGAGTAGAAAATGAGTCGCGCAGCGCCTGGACCGTCTCGCCTGTCTGAACTGAAACGATTATTCTCGCCACAATGCAGACAAGGATAATAAATATCCAATTAATTTCGGGCACAGGCACAAAGCGTTAGATCCCAGTCAGTAGTGCCAATATTTCCCTGCTTGTTGAGCGATCTGCCATGGTCGGGATGCAGCGAGAAGGGAGGAGGTTGGGAGATTCCATCCTGAGAGGGTGATGTCACCCTGTCCGTCTGTGTCTGTGCTCCCCGCATCTGGAAAGCTAAAGTCCCAGGAACGGACGAGACTCGAGAGCGACCTTTCTTATCTTCTCCTGGTTCCTTTCTACTTTATCTTCGTTGATTCCATCGTGAGCATTTCAAGTCTCTACATTCATATTTGTACAATTCTCTAGCGAGCTTGACACAATCCGCATCGGAATCAACAGCTCGGGCCTGCTCTCTCTCGCTACCCAGCTGCGGATATGGCTTCCACTAAAGCACCTACTGATGGCACAGGCGAGCTACAAATGCATCAGTTCTTTCGCTGAGAGCTTGCTGATTTTGGATATAGGCATTATCGATCTTGACCCGTGGCTAGAGCCATTTCGGGAAGCTATCAAGCGAAGATTCCAGTATGTCGAGAGCTGGATTGACACGCTCAATAAGACGGAGGGGGGCTTGGATAAATTCAGTAAGGTGAGTCTCAGTCCACTGTTTGGCTCTCCGAGTCTATAAATCTGCCGCATTCGAGCCGCTGATGGGTATTCTCTCAATGATAGGGCTACGAGATATTCGGATTCAATGTCAAGAACAATGGCGACATCACCTACAGAGAATGGGCTCCGAACGCCGTCGAGGCTGCGCTAGTGGGTGACTTCAGTACGTTCGGTCGTGGGATTGTTTAGCCGGTGTTACGTTACTGAGACTGGCAGACAATTGGGATACCAGAGCCAATACAATGACGAGGAACGACTTTGGGGTTTGGGAGATCACGCTCGCAGCGAAGGATGGCGTTTCAGCCATACCACATGGCAGTAAGGTAAAGGTATGTGTTGAGATATATGCTGCGTGAATTGAGTATTATGTTCCATGTCTTACTCTGGCAGATCACGATGATCACCCGAGACGGGGAACGGATATATCGCATTCCAGCATGGACAAAACGTGTTGTGCAAGATCTGAACGTGTCTCCTATTTACGAGTCCGTGTTCTGGAATCCCCAAAAGACAGAGCGGTATCAGTTCAAGCATCCGCGCCCTCAGAAGCCTGAAAGTCTACGTATCTACGAAGCGCATGTCGGCATTTCGTCGCCGGAGACCAGAGTCGCAACGTACAAAGAGTTCACGAAGAATATGCTTCCTCGGATCAAGTACCTTGGGTATAACGCAATTCAACTTATGGCTATTATGGAACATGCCTATTACGCCAGCTTCGGCTACCAGGTTAATAATTTCTTCGCTGCGAGTAGTCGTTACGGTATCCCCGAGGATTTAAAAGAGCTGGTGGACACAGCGCATGAGATGGGTTTAGTGGTTCTTCTTGACGTGGTACACAGCCATGCATCCAAAAACGTTGATGATGGACTGAATATGTTCGACGGTAGCGATCACCTTTATTTCCATTCCGGGCCGAAGGGTCAACACGAGCTATGGGACAGTCGACTATTCAACTATGGAAACCATGAGGTTCTGCGCTTTCTTCTGAGCAATCTACGCTTCTGGATGGATGAATATTGTTTCGACGGCTTCCGCTTTGATGGAGTTACCAGCATGCTGTATACTCATCACGGCATTGGGACGTATGTACAGCCCAGATTGAACCGTCGTATATATGCTAACAAGTGGGACAGTGGTTTCTCCGGTGGTTACCATGAATACTTCGGGCCAGCAGTCGATGATGACGGCGTGATGTACTTGGCCCTAGCGAACGAGATGCTCCATCGGCTCTATCCGAACTGTATAACGGTGGCAGAGGATGTCTCGGGGATGCCAGCACTATGTCTACCACATCGCCTCGGTGGTGTTGGCTTTGACTACCGTCTCGCTATGGCTATCCCGGATATGTACATCAAGCTTTTGAAAGAGAAGAAAGACGACGAGTGGGATATGGGAAACCTCGCCTTCACCTTGACAAACCGACGCCACGGTGAGAAGACAATAGCTTATGCGGAGAGCCACGATCAAGCGTAAGTCACCTTATATCATTCTCTCGCGTGGATTATAGGTACCAACTTCCACAGGCTGGTCGGTGACAAAACCCTCATGATGTGGCTCTGCGACAAAGAAATGTACACCCACATGTCCGTCCTCAGCGAATTTACCCCGGTCATCGAACGCGGCATGGCTCTGCATAAAATGATCCGGCTGGTCACTCATGCCCTCGGTGGCGAGGGCTACCTCAACTTCGAGGGTAATGAATTCGGCCACCCCGAATGGCTCGACTTCCCCCGCGCCGGCAATAACAATTCCTTCTGGTACGCCCGGCGTCAGCTAAACCTCACAGAAGACCCATTGCTCCGCTACAAGTTTCTCAACGAATTTGACCGCGCAATGCAAGTTACCGAAGAGAGATACGGCTGGCTGCACGCCCCGCAGGCATACATCAGCCTCAAGCATGAGGGCGACAAAGTCCTCGTCTTTGAGCGTGCGGGCTTACTCTGGGTCTTGAACTTCCATCCGACCAACAGTTTCACGGATTATAGGGTCGGTGTGGATGTTGCTGGTACATACCGGATCGTGCTTGATACCGACGACACAGAGTTTGGTGGGCTTGGAAGAAATGATAAAAGCACGAGGTTCTTTACCACCGATATGGAGTGGAATGGAAGGAAGAATTTCTTGCAGGTTTATATTCCCACGAGAACCGCATTGGTAAGTCCTTACCTACTTCCTCCCCCATTCCACGGGTCTCTCTGCGGGATATGGTACTGATATCACACTGTCATCTGTAGGTCCTTGCACTGGAAAGCACGCTCTAAATTCCCAGTACGTACATTAATCACAAGCTTCCAAGCTCAAAGTCTCGATTCGATATGGATTCGGTATTCTAACTCACATGCCTGACGAGCCACGAGTTACGATAGCTAGCACAGGCCCATAACGTACTAGTAATCTCCATAGTCATCTATTAATTTAATATTCCAACTATTGTTGAGGTTATGTTGCTACATAAAATAAGGAGTGCACTATATTTCTCAGGAAAGAAACAGATGGTAGCTACCTTGCGTAGGGAAAGCTTATCTGGATTGCCCAGGGCTCAAACTCCGAGGGAATGGCACTTGACAAAGAGAACTACAGCATAGATTACTCAGGCATGATTACAAAAGCACTACGGCGGAAGAGAATATCATTATAAAACACGTTTTCCAATCCAACATAAGAGATGAGTACAGTTTGTCCCCGCCCGAGGGTATAAGGCCGGGTGTGGTCATTTAATTTACTTACATGAGCACGTATATTGTCACACAAGCCCGGATGCTTCTCATCCAGACTTCAAAAAAGGCTTGTTCGGCGAGTGCTCTTTTCCTTTAGATGTAGAGGAGGTGGGCCTTCTTTTCAACTTCCTTCTTCTCAACTCGAGTACTGTACACGCATCGACGGAAAATGGATCAGTGAGAAAAGAAAGTCCATGTCTAACATAAAGAAAAAGGGCGCTTCAAAACAATAATACATTTAAGCCTTGTTGGAGAGCTCGGCCAAGATCTTCTCACCCTTGGCGCGGGCAGAGGCGAAGTCACCAACCATGTAGAAGGCAGCTAAAATCGAAGTTAGTACATAATGGTCAAAATAATTGCAGAAGGAAAGTCACGTACCCTCGGGAAGGTCATCACCCTCTCCGCTCATGATAGCCTTGAAGCTGTTAATGGTGTCCTTGAGGTCAACCAGCTTACCCTCGATACCAGTGAAGACCTGGGCGACGGTGAAAGGCTGGGACAAGAAACGCTCGATCTTACGAGCGCGCTCGACAGTGAGCTTGTCAGCCTCAGAAAGTTCGTCCATACCAAGAATGGCAATGATATCCTGGAGAGACTTGTACTCCTGGAGCATCTGCTGGACGCGAGTGGCGGTGTTGTAGTGGTCTTCACCGACGATACGGGGGTCGAGCATACGGGACTTGGAGTCGAGAGGGTCGACAGCAGGGTAGATACCCAACTCAGAGATACCACGGGACAAGACAGTAGTGGCGTCCAAGTGAGCGAAAGTGGTGGCGGGGGCAGGGTCAGTCAAATCGTCAGCAGGCACGTAGACAGCCTGGACGGAGGTAATGGAACCCTTGGTGGTGGTGGTAATACGTTCCTGCATACCACCCATGTCGACGGCCAGGGTGGGCTGGTAACCGACGGCAGAGGGAATACGACCAAGAAGGGCAGACACCTCGGAACCGGCCTGGGTGAAACGGAAAATGTTGTCAATGAAGAGCAGCACATCCTGACCCTCCTCGTCACGGAAGTATTCGGCGATGGTCAGACCGGTAAGGGCGACACGGGCACGAGCACCCGGAGGCTCGTTCATCTGACCGAACACAAGAGACACCTTGGATTCACCGTCGAGCTGAATGACACCAGTCTCCTGCATTTCGTGGTACAGATCGTTACCCTCACGGGTACGCTCACCGACACCAGTGAAGACGGAGTAACCACCGTGAGCCTTGGCAATGTTGTTCTAGAACAATAGTTTAGTTTGATTACTTCCCTCTTTAACCTCATAATGGAGTTGAAAGAGTAACTTACAATCAGCTCCTGAATGAACACAGTCTTTCCCACACCAGCACCACCGAAGAGACCAATCTTACCACCACGGGCGTAGGGGGCAAGAAGATCGACGACCTTGATACCAGTGACGAGAATCTCGGCAGTGGTGGACTGCTCGGTGAAAGCAGGAGCCTCAGCGTGGATGGGGGCGTACTTGGTGGCCTTGACGGGACCACGCTCGTCAATGGGGTCACCAGTGACGTTCACGATACGGCCAAGGGTGCCAGGGCCGACGGGGATGGTGATGGGAGCGCCAGTGTCACGGGCAGCAGCACCACGGGTGAGACCCTCGGTACCTGAGGCAGCTTATCAATATCTTGCTGAAGATCTCGGGTCCGGGTCGAGGGAGGCAGATGAGACAGTTCGATGTGACAACGCCAAGAACCTGTGGGAGCAGCTACTTACCATCCATAGCAATAGTACGGACGACATTCTCACCCAAGTGTTGCTGTCAAAGGTCAGTTTGGATGAACTTGATACCATCGGGTGGATATTGATGGAATACATACAGCAACCTCAAGGACGAGCTTCTGGCCGTTGTTCTCGGTCTCAATGGCGTTGAGAATGGCAGGGAGCTTCTCACCCTCGAACTTCACTGTAACTCCAAGTCAGATATCGTGTTCTGGTATAGCATTTGGCTTCTTGTTGATGGGAGTCGCGATGAAATCGAGGGCAGAAAAGATTTTCGCGGGAGCCGGCATCGGGGAGATTTGAGCGGGATTCGAGGGACATACCGTCGACGACGGCACCAATGACCTGGTGAATCTTGCCAACGGAAGAAGCCTCAGTGCTGGCAAACCGAGCAAGGGAAGCGAGCTTGGAAGGCTGGAAGGCGCGGCGTGCGACGGGGGAAGGTCGAGCAAAAGCAGCCCTCCCGAAGGTCCGGGCCAGACCGCTGCAGAAGGAAAAAATCACGGGTCAGCGCGCGAAAGATATTAGTGGAAAGGATAGGTCAAGTGTGACAAACCTCTTGAACATTGTGATGGTGTAGAAGAGCGAAAAGGGTATAGGATGAGGTCAAAGAGAGGTAGGATGGAGAGAGGAGAAGAGAGGAGGGAAGGGAAGAGGTTTGAAGAGGTGAGATTGGGACACGAATGTGGCCGGCTTAGCCTGAACGGGGCTTTTCCCGACGGGTCCCGTGATGTTCCGGACCGAAGCAACAAAAAAGAAAGAATGTTAAGAAATCAGTTGCAGCTTTTAATTCTTTTTTACACATCTAATTGAATCTAGTAGCTTCAAAGATACTGGCTGTTTCTTTTTCTTGCCTTGAGCTTTCTTGAGTGGTCTTTGGCTTCTTCGCCGTTTCCGAGCTTGCCCGGGTTGTTAGGGAAAAAATGAGGAGTTCCTTGGCGTCCTCGGATGCAAGGAAACTGGAAATAACTGAGGGCTCGGTGAACTCCAGCAGAAAATACAGTAGCTTTACATTGGGGCGTAGGCTTATATTTTCCGCACCTCTACTCTCTGCTACTACGTTGACGTCTATATAACATTTGATTATCGAGCTCCGCGTTAAGTAGACTTATGTGCCAGCCTACCTTAGGGCCCAAAAGACGCTCAGGTGAGGTCATTCAAGGCAGCTCTAACCACTTGCGGCTGAGGAATGAGAGCCCCAATTTTTTTTCCCTCATGCTGTTTTTGAGGGCGCTGCGATGCTTCATATCTTTGCCGATTGTAGCCCTGATACAAAGTAGAAAAGGACCTATTACCATAGTGGGCAAACTCAATTGCAACTCGGAATATCGTCCTAGTGAGCTCAATATGTAAGGTAACTGTCCATTAACTGCCACCAAGTCGCTTACGTAGCTGTTTCCCGGATAGACGGCTTAGGCTAGTTCCAGTAGTTCCAGATATGTATCGGCTCATTGATTATTTTAACAGTTGAATAACTATGCTCCGTAATGGAAGACAAACTGCAGAATCCCATGTCTCGCACTCGTAGAGAAATTGGGCCTTGAAACAAGACAAGGCAAGGTAACAAAATATTCTATGGCTACAAAGGAAATACATTGATTATGGCACAGTACGAGATACAAAGGTCCTTTCGACTGGTTGTGGTAAAGCAAGTGAAGACACAGGTGCGACCACTAACAATGGCCATGAGGCCGGCATCGCTAGGGAGCGTTGGATGATAGGTGCTCGGCTTCATCGCGCCCTGTCAAGTATGTCCAATTGTTGTACCTGACTCTCCCAAGTTCTATACACCAATTTATGACTTCTCAGCAGGAGGGCTCTGAACAAAGCCCTTGCCCTCGTAGCCCTCGGCGCTGATACCGTGGATAGGATTGATCTTCTCGCGCTGTAGAAAGAAGAAACGTCAGTGACTGCTCAATCAACCAATGAGAGAGTATGACAGGGGTGGGGGGTTCCAGTGCCGCGATGCATTATATGAGAAATACATACCAGAGCGTACTCATTGCTGGCCTCCTGCCATTCCTTGCTCATGGTCTTAGGCTGGGGCTTAGCGAACATGTGGATGAAGTAGAAAAGGGCGACAGAGACAGCGGTGAGCTGAGCGACTTTGACGAAGATCCTTAGGCTCTCTCCCTTAGGGGGGCGGGCACGAGGACCGTGAGGTCCGAAAGCGATCCAGTAGGCTATCAATCGGAGGGGTAACCGCGGTCAGCAAACTCTGATACTGGCTTGTTGAAGTCATCTGCGGAAGGTTTGCATACCAGCCTTCTTCTCCTGGATAGTCATCTGGTGCCAGTCAACCTTCATACGGTCCCTCAGCTGCATCCACAATTCGGCCTGCTCCTGAGGAGGCATAGACTCCCAACGCTTCTCGATACCGGCGAGTGTGGGATTGGCAATGGCGTGCTCGGAAGAGGCGCGGGTCTGCTGGGAAGCGATAGACTTCTTCTCAGCCTGAGGTCTGGCATTGACGCAAGCCATGGGGCTCGGGACGGTGCGGTAGGAGCGAATGGCTGGCATCGGCATGGCCGAGCTACGAGCAGCAGCTCGAGTTACAGAGCGAGCGAACATTGTGTGCGAGGGGGGCTGAGGGGCGACTGGAAAGTAATTGACGATCAAAATCTGCTCTCCTGGAAGGCAAGAGAGTCAAGTCCTCAGGACGGAGAATAATTGAAGGGTGAGGATCGGAGGAGTGGGCGTGAACGAAACTCGCGATGGAAGAGAGTGGTGTAAAGACGTTGTGGTCTGAGGTCAAGTTCGTACCCGGACGGCTAGCCTGGTTCCGCTTTGTGGACGCTCTCATTGGCCCGAGTCGCTCACACGCCATGATGACTCCCGAGATTCCATCGCCTTCATCTTCCTGTTCTCTCCGTGCGATCAAGTTGCGCTATCTCATATATCTACTTAATTCGGATCTATAGTTTCAATTTCCCTCGTCCAAGTTCTAACGCGTCTTGTCCCAGCCCGGTCACTGCCGGCCTAGGGACCTAACTTTACAGCCTAGGTAGTTGCACTGGAGTCGGCCTCCAGCAAGCCAGTCACTCGAGAAAAGGTGTCTAGCAATCGGTTATATGAAGGTGATATGGATCGTCTCCTACTCTATACCAAACTGTGGGAGTCAACCTCCACAGCAGGCAGAAAGTATTCTGTACAGGCAGGCGAACGCTGACGAAGGAAAACGAAATCGATAAATTGCAGCCCTCCCAGGCGCCTTTTCACAGAGAGTTGCCGCGGTCGCAAAAAATAGATATGGTCACTATTCAGGCAGTCAAGTCATAAAGATCTGATATTGGACTAAATGCGCGCAGGGAAGGTCGCCGGCACTCCGCAAAGCTCAATCGGAACGACGTAGCGCACAAACCCACGCCCACAAGTTCATTTGGCCCGGACCCAGCCGACGCCGCTCGTCTATTTGGCCTTGCCGCCGCTGGCCTCGGCAAGGACGGTCTTCCACTCGATATCGGACTTGTCATCGGCGTGGATGGAGGTGTGAACGTTGAGAGCATTCTTCAAAACCTCCCGAGTGCTGGCGTAGATCATGGACCACTGTTGTGCTTCTGTGAGCAGATTGTTTGGAATAAGGATGAGGGCAGAAACATACGAGAGTGGGAGTGTCGCTAGGAACCCAAGAGATGAAAATGATCTTGTTCCTGCGCGAAGAGTCGTAAGCCAGGCCGCGCGTCTCTACACTGCTTGGGAATTGTTCATGTACCTCTTGCCTTCACCACCGCCCAAGTCATACTCAACATCATAGACGGCGTAGCGGGGAGCAGGGTTGCCCTTGCTATCCTTGGCAGCCTCGAGCTTGCTGCGGAAGACCTCGTAATCCGGGTCCTCGGAGACCTCCTCAACTTCGACGTCCTTCTTGTTGTCGGAAATTTTGAAGATGATGAATTTGGGCTTGCTTCCCTTAGTACCGCCGGTCATGCGAAAATCGTTGAATGCGGTCATGCATTCATCCTTGATGGCAACACTGGTGATTGCAACCAGTCAGTATGGTACCGGGAATACGAGCAAACATCGCCGAGGAAGTCACGAATCGACATACCCAGATGCGAGCTATAGAGCGATAAACAATCAGCTTAGAGTAAAATTGGAGGGCGCGGACCGGTGTGATACATACCGACATTTTTGTACTTTGCAATGTTCCGACTTAAAAGCTAACCTGCACTGGCAAACAACGTCAGCTGCAATTGCTCGCCGCTTAATCTCTTCAATCTATAACGGGGAGAGCTCAGGAGATAGATCCTTTCTAGCCGTAGTACTGACCAAGCAAGGTTAAAGAGAAACTAGGAAATGGAAATCAAGTGATTTTGACGAGTTGCTCGTAGAAACCGGATAGCGTCAAGATGATGGGGAGCGGAAGAGAGGTAGAGGATGGGGATTGGAACCGAGATGGAGATAGAGGGGCATTCAGTTCCAGGTTGTTGAGGTGTGCTTTACCGTTAGGTAGTCGCTGCTAGTGGGGGGGGGACCCCCTCAGAGCCACGTGATTCGCTGTCGTAAGACCAAAGCGAAGCCACACTGTCAGCCCCTTAAAAATATCTCTCCTGATGTCAGTGGGGATATTCCTTGAGTAGTGTCGTGCGGTCTGCAGTCTACAGCCATTATTGTTCATATAGCTGCCTAATATGGCGTCATGATCTACGGTTGCTTACGGTGTGTGTTGTGAAGGGACGTTGGCCAGTTGTTGAATCTTCAAGATTGCAGGTCAGGGAGCTAACTATGCGCACATAGTTCAATATGTACTAAAATGTTCGATATGAAACTGTAAACGAGATCGAGGCGGAAATGTCACTCCGCATCCAATATCGCACTCCCCTCCGAATTACTACGTTTCGGGGACGCTGGTATGTTGCTGTCAACCCATAGTACGTAGGGAGCTGGAGTAGGGGTAAATGCAAGACGAGAAAAGCAGGTCTAACAACAAAAGGCCGTACTTGCCGCTGTACAAAAGGGTATATAGAAGTGAAGCGCTAAAGGAAAGGAAGTCATCCCAGAAAGAACTGGACAGTCCGCTCAAGTGTTGCCTAGGGCGGGAGGGAAGGCGCACTACCAATCCATTTGGGCCATCGTTGGTCATTGAAATTGGTCAAGAATGCCTTTCGCAAACAGTGATCGGTGTGGCCCATTCGTCCATGAGGTAGATAAGGTGTTTTCTAAGAGAATCGGGCATAGAAACCAGCCATTCCCAGGTAGTAGACAAGGAAGCGTTTCCAATATCGTGGAAGAAAAGAACAGAAGGCGTTATCGTGAAGGCATTAACCGGCATGAAAAAGCACATGCTCTAGTCAACGATGCATCTTTCCGTTGACTTCAAGGACTATCGTCCCCTTGTCCGCCATCAATTATCTTCCTCCAATGTTGTGGTAGACAAACGCAGACCAGCGGGAATGCTTTTATCTCGCCACCCGGAGCTGGAGACGTCCTTTGGGAACGACTCGAGACCCCACTGTCACGCTGTTCCCGATGTCTGGCGTCGTACTCTTCTGCGGTCTCAGGGACGCGAACGCCCGTCGCCCATCCATCATCCCAGATGCCTATAATTTTCAGCATCTCTCCGCGTTCTAAAGCAAACTCGTCGCCCGCCCGCGGCTGGTATGCCCAAAGTACCGCAACTTTGTCGCCCGGGTGAATGTCGTCCTGCGAATAATAATCCTGGAAAGAAGACAACTGCTCCGATTGTCCACTTGTTAAGCCTTCGGGCGAAGAGTATTGTCCAATAGTACCTGAACAAGGAGACGTGTCACTGCCTGCCGCCAAAATTGAAGTACTCGAGAGGGAACCCTGGCGCTTGCCGGTGGTTGGCGGAATCTTCTTCGACATCGCTCCAGGGCTGGCAAACCCTTCCGAGTCGGAAGAATCGCTGTATTTGGCGCCCCCGAAGAAATTCGCAGAATTGCGTGAGCGCACTGGAGAAATACTCGGAATCTCACGCAAAGCAGACATTCTAGCCACACGTCCAGGCGCGGCAGCAGCGAAAGCTTGTGGC
The DNA here is from genome assembly GCA_025688805.1 of Aspergillus egyptiacus. Taxonomy (NCBI): domain Eukaryota; kingdom Fungi; phylum Ascomycota; class Eurotiomycetes; order Eurotiales; family Aspergillaceae; genus Aspergillus; species Aspergillus egyptiacus. The sequence continues at coordinate 84,151 of MU628455.1, forward strand.
CCTCCGGGCTGCTGCATAGAGGGGGAACCTTTTCTCTGCGGATTTGGCTTGTTCAAGGAGTCGGAATCCTGGATTTGGCGCCTTCTTCGGATGAGAACAAACGCAATCAAAGCTGCTAGAAGCGCTAGTCCAGCAACACATCCTATAACGATACCCGCAATTTGACCACCTGATAAGCCATCATCTGAACCATTCCCTCCGTCCGCATCGGATGCTGATGTAGACGTAAAAATGGGGACGAATGAGGTTGACGGAGTCGGAATGTCAATGCCTTCGCATTTATCCGCGGCATTAGCATTAATGCAGCAGGAGTCTGTCGAATTGGGTGAGCTGGATGCACAAAATCTGCACAGCCCTATGAGATTCTCTCGGTATCCGCATTCGATAGGTTCGTTGTCGGCGGCCGAGATGCATGTACCGGTGAGAGACTTGGTGGGCAACGTGCACACAGAAAAGTCTGAACGAATTTGGTTTAGATAGTCACTGCGCCTCTCAGGGCAAAGGTTGTCATTAACCACAATTTCCTCCTCACTGGAAGCCATCAGGGCCTATTCCAGGCTGTTAGTAGGGGTCCAATGGGAGGGAAGTGAAGACGACGCACGCAATCTTCAGCACACAAGGGCCGCATTTGTTCCTCAGATAGGTTACAGTCACTTTCGGAACTCTGGACCAATCCATTGCAGATAGTGCTTGTTGTGTAGCGCGCATAATATTCGCTAGTATTTGAGTAGTCGATTCCCTGGCAGCCCAGGTATACACCATACCTATCGGGGCTTGTTAGTCAAGTCCCCTTCAAAGTCAGAAAACCTATACACGCATACTTGCTCTCGATGTACGATCCGTATACATAGCTTTCGAGCTCACGGTCAAAATCAGCCAGGGTCGAAACGTTTTGCAGAAAAGGGCTGTCGGACAGTTAGCACATGGGACGCAGCTCGCTGATCCTGACGTACAAATCAGTGTAGAGATCGGGATTTGTGGAGATTGACGATATATTGAAGGCAGGGCACTGTGTTGAGCCCGACAGCGAGATGCAAGTTCCGGACATGGCTGGCAGTCTCACCCCTTCGGAGCGACGATATTCAAGGGAGGCTTGAGGCGAGGTAGTTTCGTAACAGCCCGGATTTCTATCTAGCATGTGTATTGGTTGCAAGTCACTGTCATGTTGGATTGCCGGCTATATTTCAAATCCGATCCCACCAATTTTGGTCCCAGGAATCGCTTTCTCGCACGTTCAAAAAGCCTGTAGTGATCGCGTCAAGCGGGTAAAAGAGCGCCCTTGGCCTTGAGTCTGGAAGACGAAGAACTGAGGCAGAGAAGAAGAGAAGTAAGAAAAAATCCACGACAGTGGTGAATGAATTGAAAGCAAACGAGTGACGGGGTTCCACACGGGGCGATTATTGCAAAGAACCACGCAGACTAGCAAAGGAGCAAGGCCACAGGCGAAGAAGAAGAATAACGAGAGCCAGGAGAGGAAAACACAAGGGAGCGCGGGCTGATCGGGGGGAAGAACTACGGAGTAAGGCTAGTTCTAAAGCAACGAAATCCCACGACCGACCCGAGCCTAGACGGAGCCGTGATTTCCCCGGTTGGCTTTGTGTTGCTTGTGTTCCTACAGGCTAGATCCAACGGTGACTTTCCGGTATCTAGACGCCTAGGTACCTTAATGCAAGGCGGGCGGCCTCTTTGGGAGAAAGAAATTTGAAAGATGGAGAGAAATTATGATATTATTATTATTGTTATTATTTGAGGAGATAGGTCCGCAGCTCTGCAGGTTGACTCGAGGCTCGAGCTCGAAAGGGGGCCGCACGGTTGGACGGGAACCTGGGAGGTTTTCCAAGGTTCGTCAAATTAAAACAAAGCTGGTCCACATCGCTAAGAAGCTAAATCAGACTGTTCAGCAATTCAACAACAAACCTTGATGGAAAGGCGTTGCACAGCCGTTCGTCCCTCACTTCGCTGGCAGAAGCAGCCTTGCTTGGTGTTTAGATTCTCGAGAAAAACCCAGTGTCTTACTCCATGCAATGATGTGAGACATTCACATTGTCCGTGCCGGCACTGCTACAGGCTATCAAGAAAGTCAGTCGACGGATAATGATGATTGACGTGGCAGGCGCTATGCACAAGTCCTTGATTCAGCAAGGCTTCTGATATGTCGCAAACTCGCAAATGATGGGTCCTCCTCAAGGCCTCTCTATTCTTGTGTAATTTTTGTGCACATCGGGATAAATTTTTACACTGTTGGGGTAGATTCCTGGATATTATTGCTGTCTTTTCGTCCTGGGATATTAATCTAACTACTGGGGTGCTTCGCCAGGGACTGGAGTTTGATTTCTAGTACGTTTCAGATACTGACATCGGTACAGTCCACGGGCCGTAGTAGTAGATACCGTGGACGGCGGCATATGAGCGTTGGCCTCCCGCACTGTACCCCTTGCCGGTTCATATAAGTAGGTCGATCTTGAAGACAGAAGTCTCGATGATTACACGGTTCATAATGTTGCAGAAACTTAGCTTCCCGCCTCTTGGGTACTGTATGCATAATCTAGTCAAGCTAAGTATTAACTTTCATAAGAACCTCACTTATTGCGTCTTGTTGACCTACTTGAACTATGTACTACTAAGTAGTAGGTAGCTTACATAGGCCAACCTAGTGGGTTGTCACACTTTTTTAAGGGTATCTTGTCCGCTAGAAATGATGGCGCCACCTATCGGGTTCCTTGGGCTTCTGAAATGGATTGGTTTGACATACTGTACTACTACCAGGCCGCTTAGTGCTTAGCAAACTCTGAAACACCAGAAATATATAAGGTATCTGATGCGAGGTGAGCGATGGAATAGTGCATTCAACATGCTATTTTCAAACAAAGAAGACAGCCTTCACTCCAGAGTAAATATATGTGTATATATATATATATAGGGTCAACAGCATCCATATTGAAAACATCAGTGCCTATCAGGTTGTCAAATATTCTCTATATACCACCTGGAAGAGCTGTAGCTTGTGGAGCATACTGGGCTAGATTAATCTGTTTCTTCACCGTACACTAGGCTTGTATGTGCATCTGATAAATGTATTTCATTGTGCTTGCATATTCTTTACTTGGCCCTGGATGGGAGGAAGCTAGGTCGCTAGGTAGACTGTACAACTGATGAATTTCCAGACAGCTACAGGCAATATTTGACAGCAAGGGAGAGTATTAAGCGAGCTGCACTTCTTTCACTTCTTTTATACAAGGCACTAAAAGCCAGGGTAGGGGCATATACCCTCACCAATCATGAGAGGCCTGAAGGAGTGGCATTAATCAAGATTCAAAGATCAAGCACAGCATAAGATTTTGGATATTATTCACACAGGCCTGAGGCAAAACCCCCCAATACGTAGTCAGCTGATTAGACGACGTCATCTGATTTGCGGCTGAGGGGAGGGGGCAGGCAACCTTGAAACCCATCATCAATCTTCGACAACCGCGCCATTTCATGACTGTGCTTCGAGTACTATCATAACCCTTCTACGACTTCTTCACACACTCTCGAAACAGGCGATTTCAGAAATACTAACTGTGACCGCTACAATATCGCAAGAATGTGTGGCTCGGATATATTTCTTGGGATTCTTGCTGTATTCTTCCCACCAGTTGCGGGTAGGTCAAGCTCCTGTCGTCCTAAACATCTCGCAGGGCGGTTATGCTAACTCCTCGAATTTAGTGTGGATTAAAGTAGGTGTTTGCACGGCCGATTCCATCATCAATCTTGCTCTCTGCTGTCTCGGCTACGTCCCCGGGCTTTTGCATTCCTGGTACATCATACTCAAAAATCCCGAGCCGGACTACGATGACCCGTTATACGAGCCTGTTCCTAACCAAGGAGGCGATGTTGAGAACGGGCGGGTAACATACTACTACGTCTCCCATCAGGCTGCTCAGAACCCATCCCAGAGGGGCTACGGCACTCTGCCGCCCCAGCAGGCCCCAGAGTCACAATCTCAGCCCCAGTCCAGACTGCCGGCTTCCAAGCCACAGCATGAAGAACACACGGCTGGTAGCAGCAGCCAGGACCATGATAATTCTCGCCCCCCTCCTACCTATGCCGAAGCAGTCAAGGGAGACCACAAATTGCAGGCCGATAATTAGGATCTCTTATCCGAGACGGTTGATGTCCTTCCTTGTTCACTTAGATACCCACCGTCAGCACCGACCTTACCTTCAGCTCCTTCCGCTTCTAGCACCTATAATTCTATGAAAAGAAACATCAGTGATTAATATGGTGATGTATTTTGAACCTTGTATGCAGCTGGTTTCCTTGCGCCTTGATTTACGTATCTCCCAAGGCTTATACAATTCATTGGGCATATTAAGTTATCCTTGCCAATCCATTGTCAAAGCCATAGTGTGTCCAGCCACTGTTACCGAGTAACTGCCGGCTGTTAGAGTCGAAAATGGTCGACCTTATAGTCAATGCTATTTAATAATGGTTCTTAACTATCTAGTTACCCAATTCATGATTTTATTTCAGGCGATTTCAGCGAACAAGCGCTATTCTTGGACCCTCGAAAACATTCCATAGATGCGGTTCTGCCTCCGGAGAGCTGCTGCGGGCCCCGTTCATCTCCGCCAAATCTTGGAACCTTCCCGATCACAATTTAAGCAACAACCCGAACACTTAGGGCCTTGCGGCCTACATAGTCACCATGCAATCGATGCCACTGCTGCTCAAGCAGTCTCTACGAGCAAGCATCAATAATATTGCACGAACACAGGGCGCGCCGCGAGCGGCAATTCCTCCAGCCGCTGGACCGAGAGCTCTTCACATCCCCAGAGACGCACGGCGAAATTTCTCAGCCTGCGTACGTTGCCAATTCCGAACGCAGCCTGCCTTATTCTCGAATGAGATAAAACCTCCGTCGGAAGAAAAATCTGAGGATAAACGGAGTGATGGTGACACCCCCACAGCCGTGCCTGCGGGCTCTCGGCCTGTAGAGCCCGACGACAATGCTGGGGATCGAAGACCTTCCCAAGTCGCAGACACAATACACGCAGAAGCGCCTGAAAGGAAACCTAATGCGGAGAACAAACGAACGGAAACGAGAGGCCTGCCATCTTACCTAGAAGAACGGCGGTCACAGTTATCGAAACAATTCACCACCATGATGGATAACCTGCAGTCGAATGTTTTCGTGGCTGGCCAGCGATTGAATGATCTTACTGGTTATTCGTCGATTGAGGCGCTCAAAAGAAGCATTCACGAACAAGGTTAGTTATCTTTCCATGCCGATAGATGAAGGTCATGCTGACTTGCGTCTTCTTCTAGAGGAACGACTTCGTGCTGCCCGCCTCCGCGTCCGAGCAGCGAAAGATGCGTATGCGGCCGCCATAAACCGACGCTCGACTTCCCAACGCGAAGTCAATGAACTCTTGCAGCGCAAGAATGCCTGGTCCCCGGCGGACCTTGAACGATTTACACATCTATACCGCAATGACCATGCTAACGAGGTTGCCGAGAATGAAACACAAGAAGCACTGTCAGCAGCTGAACGCGAGTCAGAAGAGGCTGCGGCTCAGCTTACGAAGAATATTCTATCGCGTTACCACGAGGAGCAGGTTTGGTCGGACAAGATCCGGCGCATGAGCACATGGGGTACCTGGGGTCTTATGGGAGTGAACGTCCTCCTCTTCCTGATCTTCCAAGTAGCCGTTGAGCCATGGCGCCGGAAGAGGCTTGTCAAGGGCTTCGAGGAGAAGGTTATGGAGGCTATTGAGAAGGAGAAGGTCTTGACTCAGGCTCAGCCTCTAGCCCCTGTCGAAGTGGCGACCACGGCCTTGGAAGAAACGGCTGACTCTACCCCGGACACCTTGTCTCCTGCTACTAGCGAAGTCGTCGAAGAAGGAATTGCTACAGATGCAACTACTGCTCCAATCACTCCCAGCGAAGAGCAGAGCACCGGAGAGCCCATTCCGGACGAGCTAAAAGCCAGTGCTTTTGAATTCTACAGACCCCCTCCACTACAATTTCCGCCATCATCCGAGACAGTAGAGACATGGCATCAGTACCTACGCAGTCTTTTCAGTGAACGTTCCATCACCATCAGCCAGCGAGATCTCTCCACAGTTGCTGTTGCCAGCGCCGGAGCGGGCGCCGCGGTGATGGGTCTGCTCCTTGCCTTGATTCGCTCGGTGTGAGCGTCATGAAGATATACTTCAACTTGGGCAGCGGCGTGTATATATGTTATGTTTATAATGTGTTATTAGCTCAGGCATCAAATATAGAGATGAATAGACAGGTCTCCTACGCTCACCAATGTTTTATCTCCGCTTCTTCTTAACACCCGCAGTTAAGCTAGATAGAAAGATCTGAAGAATTGACAAAAAGAAAGAAAAGAAAAGAAAAGAAAATCAACATCATCGCTCCTCGAATTTCATCTGTGGTCGTTTCAGTCAGCGACGATTCTGTTCATCACAAAATCACCTAGACTTGCCTAGCAAAGGACTCATTTATTGGCAGCAACAAACCTTTATATTGTTACTTTATGTCGTCCTGTCGACGTCGGCGTAACCACAAACCAGAGACACTTGGGACCCTTCAGTGGATACCTCGAGCTGCTTGACGCTGAGCTCTTGAGATCCATCAGCATTGCTAACGTCACGGTCTGTTGACCGACTCGTCTCTTTGCTTTCAGAAAGTACATTATCCTTCATTATACTAAACATGTCGTTCGTAAAGAGAAACACCGAGAAGAGAATGTCAAGTGAGAAGAGCAGTACCCTGTGCAGCACCTGGAGTAGTCTATAACCATCTCTGATACTTTCCTAGCGACTCATTTTCCAGGCCGAGTGATCCGTGGCGCACGCCGAGAAGGCGGACTTGACCGATCTTGCCTCCGAAGTCGTCTTCCACTTTACTCTCCCAGTTCTCGAATAGCTTGTTTAACCGCTCAATCACTCCGGCTTCATCTCGGATCAGGACTGCGAGGGCATCGTAGCCTCCTGCGCCAGGAACAACACCGCCGATGACTCCATCCACCTCGGAGATGGCATCGAGGAGCTCGGTTTGGACCTTGGGCTCAATTGGAACTCCTGACTTGCTTCCCATGGTACGGATGTGGTTGCGAGAACGCTGGATGAGGCTACAGACGTCGTCGAATCCTTTCTCGGGATCCTGCGACAGCTGTTTGAGCTCGAGGCAGAGTCTCTCGTTGTTCGACTGCAGAGCATCCCAGAGGAGGTCGGCTTCTTGCTTGTTCTGTTTTCGCCATTCCTGTACCTTCTTTACCATGGACGGGGTTTGTGAACCACACTCGACATCACAGAGGACCATCTGCATGCCGCGGGGGAGCGTCATGCCGAAATCCAAGCACTCTGTATCCCATGGATGTTCGGGATCGGCATCCTCAACCACTTTGAAAAGTCTCTCATCGAAGCCAGGGCTACCCACATCACCAACGGACTCTAGAATAGATGGCGAGAATCTGCGATAGAGACAGGAGCCATAAACAGCAGCAGCGACGTCGAATCCGGATCCGACTTTCCCCTGCGCGGCGCAGTGAGCCGCCTGAGCCAGATTGTGGAGTTTATCTCGAGCGGCACCGATGTCATCCGGCTGCATGGTACGGTGGATTACCAGTGCCGAAACTAGAGCAGTGACCAGGGCAGCCGAAGAGCCGAGACCAGTCTTGTGTGCTTCATGAAGTGGGACGCCAAAATTGACAAACTCTCCCGCATTACGCCCTGACGCTCTTGAGAAGGCTGTCTCCGAATAATAATCGTTGTCGGCAAGGATCGTGATAGACAGTGATCCAAAGTCTTTCGAATCTGCCACGTAACTGATGTATGTCAAGGCGTAATTTAGGGAGGTCTCGACAAAGGAATTGGGCCGTCTAACAAGATTAGCTTCCTCAGTGTGCGAGGTTGAGCGGCCCTACCCATCATTCTTCTGTACGACCTTGATCCCTCCACCATTCTCACATCGTTGGACCCCGTACTCCCACACCGCATCCACGAACTGGGGCGAGCGAACAACGATTGAGTCTTCATTATGCGCCTCAAATGTACTTCCGTTCTCGACCTTCTCTGACCCACCAGTTTGGCCATTTCGGTGACCCTTTCGAAGCTGTTCGACGACGACGTGAATGCGAGCATCGAGAGCGAAGACTGTGCCTGTATAGTTCCGGTCTAGGACGAGGTAGCCCCCGGTAAGCAAAACTTTACCGGGAGCAGAGACGGCGGTCGTTGCGGAGGACTTGTAAGACATGATAATGAACGAGAGAGCGGTGCTGCGGTTGAGAGAGGTCCAATCTCGAGATTGGCGGCTTAAAGCTGAATTCGTGCGTCGCTTGAGGACCGCGAAGAAGAGGCGATCACTCCTCCGTATTCCGAAGTAGGTTCGGGATCAGCACGTAGTAAAGAAGCAAATATGCCACCCTCCAGGGCTAGAGAGGTAGACGTATTATTGAACACGTCGAATTTCCAGTCACCGTCACAAAGTGAGCCCCGCCTAGCTCCGTTTGTTGGGGACAGCTTTCAGCAGAGATCAAAAGAAAGGGGGAAGGTGTAGCTGAGGTTCAGAGATGAATCTTAGGAGTCGCGAACTGGCATCACGATCAGAAACCTTTACGGACTTCTGCAAGATTTGGTCACGCACCCCCTGTTTGGTCGATCAACCCGATCTCGAATACTGCGGTGTATGGATGTGATGTTGTGGCTGAAGCTGGTGAAATGTGGCTAGTGTGCGGCAGCACATCACCCGTCGGGAGGACTACCTCAACTTCTTCCACTGGGCATCCATAAGAGCAAACCTTCCCAAGTTCGTCCCAAGCAGTCCAACGATGTAACCTAATGTCAGTAAGTGCGGCTGCATCCAGGTATGTCTTTCTCCCTGATACCGGAAGTAATGCCCGGGCGAGCACACGGGGGAAAACTACCCTGTCAAGAACAATACATATATTATTATTGACTATCGGGCTACATGGGCAGTATTATTGGCAATCGAGATATGTCCAACCTTCGGTTGGAACTGTCATGGGCTAGGTTTGCTAACTTGCTTCCATCATTGACCATCATACGATTCGACATCCTCTCGTGCGGAGACTTTCCGCATTGATTGGCGAAGATACTAGGTACAATAGGTGCACCGTGCAGCACTTCCTTTCTCAGGTCCTAGGTAAATTAGATAATTTGACCGGAAATGCATGTGAAATATCAGGGGATTATACGATAATAACTAAAAACGCTGCTGCTGTCAAAATCTTATAACCCAACTGGGATGTTGCTGCACTCAACCTAATATAGGGGTCGAGCCTGCTATTAGAAATATCTCCTATATGTACTGGAGTGTACGGCAAGTCACTCGAGATTCGAGAACTGCCCCAATTCCCAGTGGAAGTCCCGGGTAGATCAATTAATGCCTCAGGCGATACGGCAGGCAGAAATTGTCAATCGGCAACTCGGATATATCGGAGATCCAGTGATTCGCGGAGAGTCAAGGCAAGTCCGGGCCTCCGGGCGGAAGGGAGAGATGCAAGAAAAAGAGCCGGGATACCAAATGAGTCAGTCTTCAGGGATTTCAGGAACCCACCGTTACAGCTCCTGTTCTTCCCTAACTCCGGGTTGGATGAGCTTGCCGATTGGACCAAGCTGGAAAATCTGGGGCTGTGCCGGCCACCTGACGTCCTGAACCAAATCCCTCAGTTTCCGGTGACTCTTCGAGAAGTTGATGTTGAGCTGGGCTGGTTTTGCTTAGGAATCAAACTCGACCCAGTTTTATGCTGCATCTTGACGTGCATAAGGTGATATCTAGGTAGTAGTACGGAGTACTTTGTTGTAGAGTGTAAGGTAAATACGTGCAAACAACACACAAGGGTGGAGGGAGGGGCCTGAATGGCTACCTGCAAAGACAACTGAATTCATGATGTATTATTAATAATGACCTGCAAACAAGGAAGTGACACTGCGGCACACTCCAGTCCCAAACAGGAAATCATAACACATCGAGGTCCCGCCCAGAATTAAGTTGGCGGCGACTGACTGGTCGAGTCTCATTGAACAGCCCCCGGGCTGGAGAATTAGGGCACCTTCACTCCGGAGAATTATGATTGAATTCGTTGGAATTCTTCTTGTCTCTTGAGGAATTCTGGATCCGCGCTATTCCTTTTCGAGCCGAGCCAACGCGACCAGATGGTTGCTTTTCTCTCCCTCCACACAAAATATCCCTCGCTCCCAGTCCTCCAGAAAATCATCCATCATTCTCATCACTCGGAAGGCGTTTTCGTCTTTCTCCTATAAATTTCTCCCTTCTTTGACCCTCGCGCGTTCGTTTGGCGGCCATCGTCAAATGAACCTGCATTATCACCTTCCTTCCCGATATAAGGTATATCGACTCTCCAGTCAAGCATGACCGATTCCTGAGCCAGACTAACTGCCACAGTGTTGCCTCTTCCCCTTGATGAAGAGGTCCCCCGCAAGATAAATGGTCTTCAAGCCGTTTACCCATATCGCGCGCCAGAGTTTCACCAAAGCCTTCACTCATGGCTATGCTCAATCCGTAGTCGCCGCCTCGCAGTCATCCTACGCCTCGTCCACCACACTCAATCACCTTACCGCCGCTAATCCCGCGAAGTTCTCCCGGACCACACAATTACAGCATGCCTTCCAGCCATCGAGCTCCTCTGGTGCCGGCGCCAAGGCCTCCCAGGGTGGTTCGGGCGGCGGAGACGTAGGGATAGCTGCCTACTATGCGGCGTGGCAACAAGCCCAGCAGACCGGCGATGACAGTGACTGGAAACAGTTGCAGTTGAAACGGAGGCTAGGCTGGAAACCAGTTACGGAGGAAGAGGGGAATAGGCATACTGATGGAGACAACTTGCCCTCGGGTAATTCCAACCTGAACCGCTCTTCTCATCTCACAAAGGCGTCGGCAAATGCCGATGTTAGTGCAAAAGTGGAGGAGGCGGTAGCCCGAGAGATTCAAATCCAGGAGGAGAATGCCCAGGCTGAAGAAGCCTCAGAAGCGCAGGATGCCTCTGCCACCGAAGCTTTCCCTGACTTGCCGACAGATGTGGCTGCTATTGGAGATATCGCCGCGGAGGAGTCCCGACTTGCTTCCGAGCGAATCGTGTCACTTTCCTCCGACAAGAAATTCGCAGAAATTCCTGGCGCTTTTGCGACACTCCTCAGAGATGGCCTCACCCCGACGGTCGGCGCCTACAATGCTCTCCTGGATTCGGCTATCAAGCTTCACGATGACCGATCGCAAGCAATTCCGAAGGCACTGGATGTTTACTCCGATATGCTTCGTCGTAGGGTAGTTCCCGACGAAGAGACCTATCGGATGCTGGTTCAGCTGTTTGTGATGCGTGCTCACGAGGCCATGAAGGCTATGGAAGTGCTGGAGCAGGAGAGGGTTCGATTTGGAGGCATGGAGGAGCCTGGAAAGTTTATGCTACACTCTAGCGAGCTTGAAAAGGCCATCCTAGTCGAGGATGATTCTCTCGGCATTGCCTTGAAACTGTTCGAAACCGCCACTGCACGCCATGCCGACCTTGTCTTTCCCCTCGATGTCTATCGCTATCTTATCACAGCGTGTGCCACTGAGGGTAAGGTCGATGCTATGATCCGCGTGTACGGGCATATGGAGTCGCATAAGGTGACGCCCCACGCATCGATTTTCCCTTCGATGATCAATGCCTTTGCTTCTTCGGGTGACTTGCCGAGCGCTGTTGAGTGTTACAACGAGTACAGGTCTCTTGCTGTTTCCGACGACAATGGGACCTTCTGTATTGTTCAACGCATGGATGGTCAAGTTTACGCCTCCTTGATCAAAGCCTACATGTCTTGTGGCAAGGAGGAGAATGCGATGCGTTTCCTTGAAAAGATCCATTCCTCGTTTGACGGCGTGACTGAAAACCGTGAAACGCGACAGCAGGCGCTAGAATCCGTTATTGTTCATGACGCACTGGTGCAACACGCTCTTAAATCGGGCGATCACCAACGGGCACTGGAGCAAGCCAAGACCCGACTGCGCGATGGTGCTCTGAATCATGCCATGTCCCAGATCTGCATAGTGGCGGCCGATTCCGGTAACCTGAGCATTGCTTCCGAGGCATACGATCTTCTGCCAAAGGACGTGGAGACGAGGCAAAAGCCTGCTGTTTCGATGCTGGCTCTGCATGTACGCAACGGCAATGTGTCAGCTGCCCGGTCTCTGTGGCTCATGCTAAGCACTGTGGGTCAGGCAACTCCGGATATGGTCCAACCGACGGTGATGTATGCAGTTGCTCTTCTGAAAAGTGGCAGCACTGATGAAGCCCTGGTTGAGACACGGAATATGTTTGCCCGCATTCGCAGCGCCTCTCGCAACACTCCGTCATCCAACTCCGTCCGTGAACAGATTAACGAGAGCATTCACCTACTCAGCCGTGTTCTTGTTCAAGGCGCTGCTGTACTTTCACCCCAAGCTTCCATGTCTCTCCTGTGGTTGATGGTCGAGAATGGCGGACTCGTCTCGCCAGTCTCTGAACATGCTGTCGCCTTCCTCGGGCCTCTCGAAATCTCCCAGCTGAACCCACAGGACCTTGCACTGGCTCTTCAGGTTCAAGCTGGCATCCTGGTCAACAACAGCGCCATGTCTTTTGATGCCGCCCACCCAATTCGGTTCTCCCACATGCTGGATGTCGCCCTGGCCGCAGGGCTCGCCATGGACTCAACTACTGTGAACCTCGTCGATCGAGCCGTTAACAAGCTCTTCATCAGCAGGCCCGACATGGTCAATCGATGGCACAGCTACCTAGGCATAACCTCTAGTCCTTCATCGTACTTCTCTGGTCCCCAGACCCCTGTCTCGGAATTATCTAGCATGAGCTCAATGACTGGCGAGGACTCGTTTGATCCTTATGCATATGCCACCGACTTCAAAGGATCAGCGATGATTTCTGACGAACTCGAGAACACCCACGGGCGACCGGAGTCGCACCTCAACGATGCTCTCAATCGGCTTCGCAATATGCGTCGCGCCGGTCGACACCCCCGTTACATCACCTACTCTAAGCTCATCGCCGCCGCTGCCAAGAACAACCGGGTAGACCTTGTGCATGAGGTTTTGAGTATGGCGAGGCGTGATGTCCCTCTTCTCCCTCAGTACAAGGCGGTCAAATATGGTTGGACTTCGATCCTTGACGCCATGGTTGCCGCTTGTTTGACTCTCGGTGATCGTGGTCTTGCTGCCAAGTATCATCACGAGCTCTCTGAGCTTGGCTCCGCCCCATCTGCGAACACTTTCGGCTTGTATATCACTACTCTGAAGGAATCCACTAAGACCTTTGACGAAGCTACAGAGGCATTGAAGATCTTCCATCGTGCCGTTGCTGAAGGTGTTGAACCGACCTCGTTCTTGTACAATGCTCTCATTGGCAAGCTTGGAAAGGCCCGCCGTATTGATGACTGCCTTCAATACTTCGCCGAAATGCGTGCCAACAACGTACGACCCACGAGTGTTACTTACGGCACTATCGTCAACGCACTCTGCCGGGTCAGTGACGAGCGCTTTGCGGAGGAGATGTTCGAGGAGATGGAGTCCATGCCCAACTACAAGCCCCGACCTGCCCCGTACAACTCGATGATCCAGTATTTCCTCAACACCAAACGCGACCGCAGCAAGGTCCTCGCCTACTACGAACGCATGTTGAGCCGCAGTATCAAGCCCACCATGCATACCTACAAGCTACTTATCGATGCCCACGCCTCCCTCGAACCTGTTGACATGCAGGCTGCGGAGAAGGTGCTTGAGACTATCAAAGCCTCTGGACAGCAGCCGGAAGCCGTACACTACGCGTCGCTTATCCATGCCCAGGGCTGCGTGATGCATGACATGGAAGCTGCCCACAACGTCTTCAAGGCCGCTGTTTCGAACCAGAAGGTGCACGTGCAGCCTTGTCTATACCAAGCCCTTCTTGAGTCCATGGTGGCTAACCACCAAGTCGCGCAAACTCAGACTATTGTCGAGGACATGGTCAAGCGCGGGGTCGAGATGACTGCATACATTGCCAATACTCTCATCCAAGGATGGGCCGCAGAAGGCGATGTCCAGAAGGCCGAGACTGTCTACAACAGTATCGGGATTGACAAGCGGGAGCCAAGTACGTACGAGGCCATGACCCGTGCATTCTTGGCCGCCGATGACCATGCGCGTGCTTCTCGCACGGTGCAGGAGATGCTCTCTCGCGGGTATCCCACGGCCGTGGCTCATAAGATCGCCGATCTCGTGGGCAATGGTGCAGTCACAGCTACACTCTAGTGGTAGTTGTTCTGGTTTCTTGACGATAAAAGTTGCCTCTTTTCTTTTCTTTTTCTTTTTTCTTTTCTTTTTACACATCAAAAAGTCCATGGACCGGGAGGAAGGGAAAAGAAATTCATACATACAGGGCTGGACCCAGTTTTCCAGCTCTCCAGCCCGACGATTACTACATAGGTATTGGGAGGCACTTATTGCCAGGAGATCTACATTTTTCTTTGGACATATCATTAGCATCTAGCGGGAGGATGGCGTTACGGCTGTATATACCACGGTTGGCTCAAGTGTTTTCATTTTTCCTTTTCTTTGTTCATAGAGACTCTCAACTCTCATGTCATGAATGATAAATGACAGATACATGACATTTTGATGATAGACTGAATTGCTGGATCGTAGAGCAATGGCTGGATATCATTATCCATCAATAACAAATAGCAGAGTTGTCACGACCCTGACGTGCGTCATATGATCGGTTCCCCAAATTGCGCGCCCCCCCACTTGCTGTTCAATCCCACCTTCTCTTGCCCGGAGTACACCTGCACCTGTGCTCGATACTAGTGAGATTTCTTTTGAGCAGCTCCGGTATATCCTTGTATGCGCTACTACAGACGATCTACTATAGTCAATTCTTCTGCGTGCGGACTTTTGACCTGTCGTAACTATTTCAGCAGTCCGCTTCACTCTAGTGCCATGGACTCAACTAATGCCCAACATAAACGGCCAAAGAAGCTGATCTGTATGCAATATCCTTAAAATCCTCTGCCATTAATGCTAATGCAAGTTTCCAGTTGCGCCGGGCGACATCGAGCCCACTCCCGCTTCACAAACACCGACATCTGAGAAGCTCATCCCTGCCTCAGCCCTCCCTCCTCGACTCGTCGCAGAAGCTCTACGCTCAGAAACAATGACACCCACAACAGCCCTGGATAATCGGGTCGTATCTCACCCCGCGCGTGCTCACCAATTCGTGCGGAATCCCCCGCTTACAGTATCCCAATTACACCCGAAGAATCCTCTCTATCAGTTCCATGCTTGGTTTCGCGATCCTCGGCTAGACCCTTCCACCGCACCGGAGACATGCACACTGGCGACGGCATCTCTTCCATCAGGACGTGTGAGTGCTCGCGTCGTTTATCTTAAGGAACTCGATGAGAGAGGTTGGACAGTATACAGCAATTGGGGGAGTCGAGAGGGGAAAGGCGGGCATGTGTTCGGCTCCAGCGTTAGCAAAAGCTCTGCGAGCAGCGTCCCAGAATCCATGCCAGCTCCCGGGGCGGATGAGCCTCTAGTCCAAGAGCTGGGCCTGGAGCAGCAGGGGAACAAATGGGCCGCTCTGACCTTCCTCTGGTCGGGGCTGGAACGCCAAGTCCGGATTGAAGGGATGGTTGAACCGCTGACACGGGAAGAAAGCGAAATGTACTGGCGGACAAGGGAGCGAGGAAGCCAAATCGGGGCTTGGGCGAGTTGGCAAAGCAAGGTGCTTTGGTCTGCCGAGCCGGACACTCTTGTAAGCCGACGACGCAAGAGCTTTGGACCCGGTGAGGACTCGATCGTTTACCCTGAGATCCCGAGTGATGTGAACGAAACGGACATTGACGATGGGCGCGCGCTACTTGAGAAGAGGGTGCAGGAGATGGAGGCGCGCTTCGCTGATACAAAGGATATACCGCTCCCTCCTTTCTGGGGAGGTGTGCGGTTGATTCCAGAGTCGGTAGAGTTCTGGCAGGGTCGAAAGAGTCGTCTCCATGATCGTTTCCGCTATGTACGCGTTCATGGGGCGGATGAATCATCGTATAAATGGCGGATCGAACGGCTGTCGCCTTAGACGATAGGGGTTTCTTCATAGAAAAGAGTATTAAATAATAGATATTGCATTATAGCGTATCCTTAAATTATCCAATCCTTTTATGATGATATACTTGTCTGGCCCTAGCGAAACTACAAGATGCAGCCCCGGACCTGTCGATCAGGAATCATGATACTTGGCACTGGCATAAGCTGCTTCCCATCCCATTATTCCAAATAATCCAACTTTACCAACAGCATCAAATCCGAATCGCAACCGAACATTCTATACCCGTCAATAAGTCACTAAAATGACCCAGCCAGCCGCACAACCCCGCTGGATCCTCCTCGCCCTGGCGAGCGGCGCGTTCGCAGCTCTAAACGGCCTCTTCGCAAAACTGTACCTACCTACCCCCTCGCTCCTCCACTCGCCCCAAGCCAGAAACTTTTATAGGCTTCCAGATTGGAAACCTTAGTAGAACAGGCATCTAATAGAGCTCCCCCGCAGCACTACAGATGATCAAACTACCTCTTTCGCAAACGCCCTCCTGTCCCTCTTCGGCGCGAGTGTCGACAGCCATCCTTTTCTCCTCCTAGTCATTCGAGGGGTGAGTTACATTTTCCCTTTCCGTCCTATCATCATTCTTCTCTATTATTATTTCAACGACGTGTAGGAGATCAGCGAATGCTAACGGTGGTGACAGATCTGTCTGGGCCTAAATGTGCTCTGCAATGTAATCATGTGGGCGCTCTTCACGCGCGCGCTGACAGCCGCGCCGTCGACGACAAAGGTGAGCATTACCAATACGTCGGCCAATTTCCTTATCACGGCGCTCCTGGGGATGATTGTGTTTCGGGAGAAGGTGGGAGGGTTGTGGTGGGTGGGAGCTGCGATGATGGGGGGTGGGTGTATTCTTGTTGGGATGAGGGAGAATTCTTAGGTCCTTGTGTCTTGACTGGCGTTTGTTTATTTATGTGAGGTTATGTGTAGTGGCAGTTGGTTGGTGGGAGAAAACGGGGTACCTAAAAATGATAGTGGGCTGAGAATAGTCCTGGATTCGTCTATATTATTGGTCTTATATGTACTATTACATACAAAGGCTACGGTCTCTCTTCTAACTCGACCATGGCCTCGTCCTCACCATCTTCCGTCCCGTGCAGAGCGCTGGACGGCGGCCTGTCCTCCGTTGGAGGTCTGACGTCCCGTGGCCGTCCGGAGATTCTGGAGGTTTTGGATCCGATCTTTTGCATAAAGTTCCATATCCGTTCTTCGAGAGTATCATTATCTTTCGAATTCTGATATGCTCCCAGGGGTAGCTCAGGCTGATGTGTCGCAGCCAGCGCTTGCTCCTCGGCTTCAACCTTGAACTGATATTTGAGACAGTCTTTCACGGTGACAAGACCTGTGAGTCTCCCACGATGTTCAACCAGGATAACGCGGGGCCCCATCTTCTTGAAGATCTCCATGACAGTTTCTAGCGGCAGACGGGGATGAACCGCCAATGGCGTGTGGTCGACGTATCTGCTGAAATCGATAGAGGCAGTCCCGGAGCTACTCTGAATAGCATCAAAGGTGTCGGGGGCTGAGCGAGTTCGCGAGAACGTCGAAGATGCGCGACGCGCTACTGAAGCATCTGCTGCCTCTTTTGTAAATATACACTGGGCATTAGGCGACAGCATCCCTTCCATACGGGCTCGGTTAATGGCGTAGCGGAGTTCAGTGCGACCAATATATCCGACCAAGATCTTGCTCGAGCGGTCCTCCACGATTGGGAAGCCTTGGAATTTGTTATCGCTGAGAAGATGTTCCGCTTCGCGCACTGGAAAGTCGGACGCGGGGAGAGAGACAGGGTCACCCGTCATAGCATGCGAAACGGGGACGTTGAAGACATGGTCCTCCTTGTTATCGAGGAACGGAAACCCATTGGCCCAGATCATGCGGTCAGCTATGCCGCCGTTACCGAAACGGTCTCCAATGGCTTTTGTGACACCGACAACAATCTACAGATGTTAGTTAGTCCAAGATAAGTGATACCAGGGCTTACCATTGTGGGAAGAATATATGTCAGCGCTCCGGTCAGTTCAAACATGATGACCGTCACCGAGATCGTCAAATGCATTATTCCACTCAGAGCCGCAGCGGCTCCTAGGAAAGCGTAGGTACCTGGAGTAATACAAGGAACATCCGGCTCACAAGCTGCGAAGAACTTTGAATCTGGGAACGATTCGTGCAATGCCTGAACCAAAATGCCAACCATACGACCAAACGACGCTCCAATTGCCATTGACGGAACAAATATTCCCGCCGGTACTTTGCAGCCATACGATATTATGACTAGGAAAATTCGCAGGACAGTAGCAGTAGCTAGGGAAAACACCATGGTCCAACGGTATTTTGGTCTAGTTTCATTAGTGAGATGATACAACGCTCAAATCAGAGACAACTCACTCGCAAAGCCCTTCGTAGTCATGCTCTCCTTCGCATTCCTGGAACAGGATTTCCATCATCTCTGTCATGTTGATCTTCAAGAACATATTTGGAAAGCAGATTACTGCAGTTATCAAGGCCAGTATCACAGATTCCATCACCGCATGCTGCGACAGATATTTCTTCCTGAAAGCTTGGACGCGAAGATTCCACTTGATCACCAACGCCCCATACAATCCACCAAAAATACCAAGGATGATGAAGAAAATAAGTTCGAAAAAGTGCCAAGTACGGTCATACTGCACCTGGAACATGACTAATTGCCCAGTTCTGAATGGGTTCATCACCTGCAGCGAGATAAGTCCTGCGTTGGGTTATGGAGGGGCAGGAAACATACAGACAACACTCCAGTCGCAACAAGAGCGCAGAAATAGCTCCGCCATAACGTCTTCAGTGGGAAGTACGATGCCATTTCCTATATCGGTCAATGCTCTGACAATTGATTGCGATTCTCAGTGCGTACCTCGAGCGAGAATAGTACGCCACCAATTGGACTGCCGAAGGCAACAGCGACGCCAGCTGCAGCTGTAGCCGTCAATACTTCCCTAGTTTTCGAAGCACTCCGCTTGTACTTTGTGAACAATCGCGAGATAACATTGCCGGCGCAGACAGCGAAATGGACGCTTGGACCTTCTTTACCCACTGACAAACCAGAAGCGATGGCTAGCGGCAGTGCTATCGACTTGATCAAGAGTGTCCATCCGCCCAGGAAGCCTTTCATAACGAACCCGGCGATAATGCATTTGATCTCAGAGATACCTGATCCGGCGGCGTACGGCGCAAACGACTTGACAAGTTTCGCTGCAATAAAGGCGAACAGGACCTATCAGCGGTCTCAGTGAGTGTCCGGCTATGGAAGAGGCACGGCGTACCGCATAGAACGTGTATAGGACGTAGTTAATGACCCAGTATGAAGTCCAAGTTCTCCATTCGGGGCATCCTAAGGTAGAGAACCAGGATTAGCTTGTTGTTGAATGCACCAAGAGGACGTACCTACCTCCTTCTGCACCCCAGCAGCAGAACTGTTCATTCAAATAGAACGCTGTCGTACAATAACCAAGTTTCACATCCGACAACCACTCTGTGATGATGTTCAAAACAGCTGATATCAGCCCAATAACCGCCCCGACAAGCGTGATAACAAGCCAGGCCTGCCCAGCATCATAAGATTCCCGCACTTTATGTCTCCATTTGAAGGTGCCTTCTTTGTCCCAGAACCCAGACCCTTCCTGCCGCTTCATCCGCCGACGTGCTTGTTCGTTCACCGCATCTTGAACCCAGTCAATAGTCGTGAAATCTTCATAACGTTTGATCTCGCTGATCTCCTCGGTGATTACAGGAGGATGGCCATTTCCGACGGATGAACGGGGAGGCTGCGATGAGGCTGATAATCCAGATGAAGTTCTCCAGACTCGGCGCTCGGACGGGATGGAGGGTGAGTAGAGAGGACTCAGAGGAGCTGATGAGGCAGGAATGGAGCTCATAGCCTCAGTTAGAGCTGTAGTCAAGCATAATCGTGATCTTTAAGAATGAGAGAGAGCTGTGAGTCGGGACTGATCTGATACCGTTGGATACGCGGCACCACGTGAGATAGGCCCAACTATCGACATCCAGGAGATTGAATGGCAGCCAACAAGGGTCAATGGTGCTTTTGAATGAAGAAGGACGGTCCATATGCTAATCAAAGTCGTATATAATCATTGTCTTAATATTGCTCTGCCCCACAGAAGTTCGCCGTCGCTGATTACTGATTACCTACTGGCCAGTACTCGCTACCTCTACTACCTATTATATTGAGCCGCCGCGCGATATCCATTCAATGCGGCACGCGCCACCCAGAGCCTCGTCCAGTCCCCATACCTAGTCTCGATACAGAATCTACGCGTATATCCGAGCTTCATACAATATCTTGAGAGTATTAACTGCTAAAAATTGCCCGCCGCTGCAGTATCTCAGTCTTCGTCGCGATGCCTACTAAGGATCCTAAAGCCGCGTCCAGGTCGGATGTGACGCCCAAGACCACGGGCCAGACCTCCCTTCCAAGTATGTCATATATGCTCTCTGAATAATATTCTTGCTCATACACTGTGCAGTGGCTCGTATAAAGAAGATTATTCAACTGGATGATGACATCGTTCAGTGTTCAAATAATGCAACCTTCGTTGTCGCAATGGCTACCGTACGTAACTGCTCTGGCTTGACACGCTCATTCTTACTGGATCAGTTGAATTGACTTCTATCAGGAACTATTTATACAATATCTCACGGAGCAAGGGCATAATGTTGTCAAATCCGAACGAAAACCGCGAAAGACAATTCAATACAAGGATCTCGGTATTCTGAACACCACTGCAAATTATTACTGCAACAAATGCTAACGGGCTTCATTGTAGCAACGGCCGTATCACGAATAGATAACCTCGAATTCCTTGCAGATGTCATACCGAAAACGACGACCTACAAGCAGTTCAAAGAGAAACGGGCAAAGGAGACAGCCAAGGAGCTCGGGGTAGAGAAAGGACAGCGCACGTTAAACGGAACACTACCCGCGGCAACCGAAGCAGATGAAGAGACGCGGAGTGGTAAAGAAAGGTCATCACTGTCTCGAAGTTCCAGGCCGCCGACTGTGATGATGATGGTTGACGGCGTCGCCGACTCGCAGGAGAAAGATGACGATGTGGAAATGACGGGTCAATGATCGGCCCAGCTGGAGATATCAGGCGCACATTTAGGAGTTGGTCTAGGAGTTTTGGGATGTTGTTTCATAGGCTTGTAATATTCGTTCTCTTGGGTTCGCAACGTTGTGTGGTATGATACCGTGCAATCCCAAAGCAAATTCGTTGCGCCAGAGCGTCGACACCCGTCATCTGAAATCAAGTAATGTCAGTGGCAATCAATCAACATACTATTATCAGAAGCCGGCAGTTAAAGAACTCAAGCAAAGCGTGAGTATACTCTTGAATGTTAGGACAAGTTGTGTAGGTGGGCCTTGCCGCCCAATCAGCGGTGCCCTGATTATTCCGACGGCTTTTTCGACTTGCCGGATGCTGTCCGACTCCGACTTCAGACGTTACGAAATTCCTCCTCGTCCGCCTCTTCTCTACGTCCCCATTCCCCTCCTCCCCGCCTTCATCGGTCGTTATCCTTGCAATTGACCCGCAATTGCTCTCTCGCCATGGCTCTGTCCGCCGCTTCGACCTCTCTGCTGCGCGCCTGCGCCCGCCAGCAGCTGCCCACCACTTCGCGCGCTGTCGTCGCCTCTTGCCAACGGAACAGCTCGTCCTTCGACAGCCCTTTCACGCCCAAGGATACCACGAAGATTCCCGACTTCAGCAAATACGCTTCCAAGAAGGGCCCTCGCTCCAACCAGGTCTTCTCCTACTTCGTCGCCGGTACTATGGGTCTCGCCTCTGCAGTTGGTGCCAAGGCTACTGTTCAGGGTAGGTTTTCCTGAACGTTGCGATGCCTGGAGGGAATACAGACACACGGGGATACTCGGGAGTCTCCAGAATGCTGTGGAATATGGTTGGATTTATGTAAAGAATTCGTGGACTGATTTGCGACCCTGCAATAGATTTCTTGGTCAACATGTCCGCTTCCGCCGATGTCCTCGCTCAGGCTAAGGTTGAAATCGGCCTTTCTACGATCCCTGAGGGCAAGAACGTACGTCCATTTCCTCTCGACGCATATTCAACGCTCGTTACACCTTTCCGACTAACCCGGACGTAACAGGTTATCATCAAGTGGCGCGGAAAGCCCGTATTTATCCGCCACCGTACCCAAGATGAGATCAAGGAGGCTCAAGATTACGATTGGAAGACCCTCCGTGATCCTCAGCCCGATGAGGACCGTGTGCAGAAGTCCGAGTGGCTTGTCATGCTTGGTATGTAATAGATTTCTCACATCGAATTCGCATTTTCCTAATCTCCTGGCGCTTCTAGGTGTCTGCACCCACCTTGGTTGTGTCCCCATTGGTGAGTCCGGTGACTATGGCGGCTGGTTCTGCCCCTGCCACGGTTCTCATTACGACATTTCCGGTCGTATCAGGAAGGGCCCTGCTCCTCTGAACCTCGAGGTTCCCGCCTACAACTTCCCTGATGAAGAGACTCTCGTCATCGGTTAAACGATTATACATTGGTTTTGGCATGAGCGGTTGGGTTGCGGAAGACCGAGAGGGAAATGTACTAGGTTTGTGCTCTAGATGAATCACCCTGTTATGTTAAGATTAAAGGGACCGTGTTTTTATATTGACCCAAAAAATGAGCCTCTTTGTGACATTATTCCGAGCTTTTACTCCGCTAATAGAGCCTGTACACTCAATGCTCGTGGGGACTTTCTTTGCGGTCTATGCATAGGCTTTGCTTGTCCTGTTCACTTTTGCTCCTGTGAGAACTGGGCTGTTAGCAAAGGTCCAAGGGCGACGGAGGTCTGTGGCTGGAGATGTTGGTTCATGTATTCTAATCTAGGTTTCTCCTTTGTTCGAATTGAGCTTTTCCTGTATTTGCCTCAAGGGATAGTTCAGCGCTCTGGTCTCTGCTCATACCTACCTTACCTATCGTATCTGGCTCCAGCTCCTATGGGAGGTCGGGTAAGTGCAGCATCCTTCACCTATCAACCTTGACTGTTTCAAATGCTTTTTCATTCGGGCCGCATCCTTAGGTAGCCCATCAGCAAAAGAGACTGGCATTCTGATCATTCGGCCTGCTACCGAAACTTACAATCCAAGCATTGCATTTCAGCCTTGTCTGCTCACTCTTACCGGCCGCTGTCAAAGCTGCTGCGTCTTACGATCCTCCTGGTCGGCCAAGTACAACCTTCCATCGGTCTTTGCTGCTCAAGAGACTCATTCATCATAAACATCGAAGATGGCATTGGAGGAGTTTCATCTCTTCCAACTCCTTCCATTTGACCTCCGTCGAGATATTTACATCTTAGCCACCCCGCCTCGTGTCGTGCATATCCAAGAAGAATTATCCATGGACGAAGAGGAATTCAAAGATAAACTACGAACAAAAATCAATCTACACCCCGATCCCGACCTCGCGTACTTCGCCCCGAATTGGCGCAGGGTAATACGCCCAATCAACAAACAATCAACGCTTGAGTCCTTTGGAGTGGCTAGTGGCCGGAAACCATACCAACCGTGGGAGCCGTCAGCATCTACACCAGAAATCCCGCCGAGCTGGCTTGAGGAGAACCCCGACATAGCGTGGCAGCTTATCCGTGATAATTCCCTGTGGAGCAATGCACCAATACCGGGCTTGTTGCATGCATATTCGGAATCGCGAAGAGTGCTGATGCGTCACGGATACAAGCTGGCATTCCGGACTCGTAGCAACGGGCCTCGGACCTGGTTTCACTTCGACAGGGACGTCTTGTTCATCGACAGGGTCGATGAATATGGTCTCGGCTATTTTGAGGACATCCTCACCCAGTGTCCGTGGAATTCCCTCGGCCAATTCCACTCGGAAGATCTTAGACGAGTGAAGAAATTAGCGCTGGGTCAATCCGAATCGCTCCTGTTCTCCTGCGAACGCTGTGGTCAGTTGTATTCGACTCTTGTAAATGCTATACAACTATTCCCCAACCTGGAGGAGCTTCAAATTGTCCAGTGGAACGAAGAAGATCTGTTCAGTTGGCGCAATTATGGTAACGGGGCTTCCCACCCATGGTTCACAGATGAAGGTGTACGCGACAAACAATGCGGCGCGCTCTGTTCACTTGCCGCCGAGGAAGTAGACGCCCTGCTTCCGCTCCTTTCATACCACGATGGGTTTCGAACAGATATGAGCATCGCCGGGCCAATGGGTAAGATGCTGAGATTACATCTGCAGCAGCCAGGTAATAAGCTTGGTTTCATTGAACATCAGCAGTGGCAAGCGGAACAGACGTTGTCCGCGATCCGGGAAGAGAAGCTACGCCGCAACCACAACGACAAGAACGAAACAAATCTCTCTGCTTTTGTCTGGCAGGTCCCCCGGGTTAGAGCTGCGCACATCATCTACCCGTCGATGGCTTCCCAGCTGATCCAGGAGAGACAACTGGGTTATGAAAAAATCTTGAAGATGAAAAGAAACCACCGACCGACAGAGACTCAGAGGGAGAATACCATAGCAGATATGCCCCTGCGTGCTCATCCTGGGGCGTGGTGGGGAAACGAGGTCAACAGTGCTTCCAATGTATTTTATCAAAACGAGAGGAAATTCTGGGTGGAGGAGGGGGTCATTCCACCGCCGGGGAAGAGTGTTTTTCTGTGAAAAATATTCTGAACCAACTGTACTAGGATCACTTACCTACATCAAACTACCAGATGATTTACGCGGACCGTAGAGTGACTGTTCTTTCTGTACCTGTATCTAAAAAGACCAACACCGATCCCGACCCCGATCTCTAACCCCGAAATTCGTCGTATGCTCGGTTTTCCAACAAGTCTATAAGAACATATACTACATACCTGCTTCCAGGGCAGACAGCACACTGCAACTCCTACCGTCCATCCCTTAGCACTACTTAGCTGTACCCAGCTAGTTTATCAGAAGTCTACTAATCATGCGCACCCACCCAAACCTAACCCGTCCCTCCTACTTCCAAGCCACCCTACCAACTCCAAGGTACCGCGGAGTAGGAGCCTGACGGCTCGCCAAGATTGCGCTGGCTGGGTCATTGTTATGTCATTTTTCCAGAAAGGCTGCTTGGTATGTTTCCCTTGCGTCTGAAATCGGGAACGGGGTATCTCATTCGTTGGGTTTTGCATAGTCCGAGTGGCTCTCCTCCGAAGGTGGAGGACTAACATTGTGCGGGTTGCATTCGAGCTGTATACGTTTACAGTGGACAATGTGTCAGAAGGGTTTTGCGCAGTTGGATCTCAGCTGAAGTTGTACATAGCGCCAGTATTATTCGGCAACTTTTACAGATACTATGCGTAATTACACCATCTATACTGGACACGAGCCATTACCGTCACCCACCATCAAGAATCAGCCCTTGTACTACTGCATCTTGAAACCGAATCCGGCCTCCGCCTCGCAACCATCCGTCCGTTCAAGCAGCGGCGACTTGCTCCGCGTTGTGAGCGTCGAAACCGAGCGCATCGATCTCATCCGCCGCAACGTCTCAATGGAAATAGTCTGACCCGCTTCCGGTGCGCCGAGGACCATGGTTCCTGGTGTTGGTGTGGGCGGAGAAGGGCTGTCAGCCCGAAATAGTGGATGGATATTGTTTTCGTAAGGAAGTGTTAGCCTGGGGGTTGCACTTTTGGAGGCGTCTGATCGTGTAGAAGATGATATCGAGAATTGGCGGATCAGGACGTTATCTAGGGATCGCTCAATTCGTGAGTTGGTCAGCTCAGGCCGTTGTAGTTTGTTCCTGCTATTTTTGCTGTCGGCGACTTCGTAGGGACTGTTGCACGTGGCTACGCTTTCCGGGTAGGATATCAGTGTTGGGCTTGAGTCGAAGGAGTCGGCGCTGAGAAGCGGCTGCATTATTGTTTTTCCAGAATAGCGATCCGAGCGTTGGGATGTTGGACTTGAGGCTCGTTGTGGGTTTTCGTGATTAGTGTCGATGAATTGGCGTTGTGACTCGCATATCGATGATGCTGCACCTTTTTGTATCGTCACTGGTCGACTGGGCAGCAGAGTCTCAGGATCGTGCGAGATGGAGGCCGGCCATTGGCGCTTGGTGTCCTTGTCCGTAAAAGTCGTTAAGAGGTAACCGCATAGCACTCCTTGGCTGAGAATTGAGGTCGCCCAGATTGCACAGCGCGCAATAAATAACGACTGTCTATGCGGAGATGCCAATACCTCCCTGGATTGAATCGTGCTCCACGCTATTCCTCCCGCAGTGATCCCAGCGGCTAACAAGAAATACACGATGCCTGTCCCGCAAGTGCTTGCCTTCAAAAGCTTTCGTCGGGTACTCGTGTCCATCGTGGGACCGCTCGCGCAGGCCAATATTAGGGCAAGAACCATAGCACAACTGAAGCTGCTGAGAGAGACTATAACGCCCTCAATCGATGAGCTATCACGATCTGAGACTCTGGAAATCCCATAGCACACACCATCAAGAACGGTGACAACTATCGTTGAAAGCAACGGAGCCCCTCCCAACAAGTATGCCTGAGAGACCTTGAGCATGGTGGGATCCAAAGACGTCTGGGGGAGGCGGCAAGCAATTATGCACATCCAATGAGATCCTGACTCGAGGACTCGAACCTGGGAAATGGCTTTGAGGATTGGGTATGCCAGGCGGGTAAGGTCCCTGGAAGAGGACAGTGTAAGGGATGCTAGGTTGCTGAAAACCAACAGAACGTGCAGTGTACGCGAATGTAAAACCTCTCATCCGCAATTTTTATTGCAAAGCACAATGGAATCAAGCAAATAGCAAATGAACAGGAAAAAGATGTGGCCGATTATGACAATGAACGGCTATATGTGTATGGAGGGAACGAACGTCAGTGGAGATGAGCGATTGGCGTGTTAGCAAGAGATGGTCATGAATGATCAGCGATCTAGCATAAAGTTAGGTGGATGAGCGTATTATGATGTGATGTGGGTTGAGATACATAAAAGTTGCGCGAAGGTAGCATTCTATATATGCGAAGCTCTGACACGAGTCCGAATGACAGGGAGCGAGATCCGGTTACTGTCACTGTCTTCCAATCGTGGAAACAAATGTATGACAAGCTAGATCTTTTAGCCCACGGTCGAGGCGTTGCAGCACCTGGAAATCTACAACGTTTGTCCCGTAACCCGCGAGATCCTATAATGGCTGAAAGGCTACTTTCTTCTGGACGAAGCCTGATCCTTGTTTGGCTGTGAAAGAAATATTTTGTACACCTGGAGCCACTCGCTGATAACGAGCGTCTCAGCTTGCATCCATTAGATGAGCAGTCATTGTATTGTTCACGCTGGACATGATAGGAGGAAGCCACATCCTCTTCTGTGCCTGACATGCTTGGCTCGAGGGACAACCTTGGAAATGGGCCTCCAGGAACATGGAGCCTGTGATTGGCTTGCTGTTGCGAAGACATCTCATCTGGCATGGAACGAGTACTGCCAGCCAAGAATTTGATAGATCCGGATTGTTTCCATAATATGGGTTAAGCAAGACGAACTTCAGGCGTCTCCAGAAACCACTAATAGTCCACTGTCCATGGAGATCTGAGTTCTGGAAGGATGTGCTGGAGCCAATGAACCTCCAACCGCAAATGTGACGTGTCAACTGCCCAAGCGAGGTCCAATTACTGCCAGATTGGGCAGAAGAATATGAGGGAGTAACAGTGTCTTGTCAACCGATCAGGAAGGCAATCTCGAAGGTTAAAATGTAAAGATGCCCTAGCAAAACGCCTCTAGCAGAAGCAACACAAAACCAGAAAGTCGACTGACATCTTGCTGCATGTCGGTATATGACATATCCATAAGACGTCTATCTGACTACGGATCAAAGTCAGTCATGACGTCCTCGGGTGGAAAGGCTGGCCGATTCTCCGTTCTCCGTTCTCAGTATACATATCAATCTCTTCTGCACGGCGAATCCCGCAGATCGCGCTGGTATTGATCGCTGATACCGAATGTAGCGTGGTCGAAGGGCGGTCGATATACAGTGCACTCGGCTACGTGTCTCTCAGACTTATCTCTTCTGGATTCTTTCGCAGAGGACTGGAGTATGATCCTGCCGGTGTTTCCGTGGAGAAACAGCAAGAGACAGCATCATGAAGGCCGAGGAGTTGCTGCCCCTGATTTGCCGGATGTCCATATCATTTGCTAGCAGCCTGATGCTAGCTACCGAGACAGCAGCAAGGGGATGGATTGCAGACTCTAGAGCATAAGTTAGGCTCCTCCAACTAGCAAGAGATGAAGCCTGTGATATTATTGACACTTGAGAAGCAGAAACAAAAGATGTGTTAGTAGAGTACCTTGTGGCGGGGGAGATGTGGCTGAGAGGGGCTGGGTTGACCGCCTCCAGCTTGCGGGCGGGCTTCATCCTCTCTGCTCTCCTCTGCATCATAATTTATCATTTATCATGGTCGTTGACTGCACTTCCGGTTCATTTGCAAATTCGGAAACTTGTCCTTCCCGCAATCTATTTCAAGCTGTATCCGATCAAAACTAACCCCTCCCGTCTACTGAATCGTTGTCCTCTTTCGCATATTCTTCGTCTTCCCCTCCCCCACCTCTCTCAATCTATCTATCTTCCCCCGGTGGCGCAAGATGAAGCTCACATTCAAAGTACGTAGTCCTTCTGTTACACCCGCGAGACTCCGCTGGGCCTAAACTAACATCTGTTTTTTTCCTTAGGATTTGAAACAGCAGAAGTTCGTGATTGATGCGGAACCTTCAGAGACAGTAGGTTGCCTCGCTTGGTGAGCTCCAAACCTGTCACGTTGCGGGGCTGAGTGTAGTCGTCTAGGTTGGGCAAGTGAAGGAGAAAATTTCCAAAGAAAAAGGATGGGACGTTCCTCTGTTGAAGCTCATCTACTCCGGTTAGTAGTTCCTACCGTCTGTTTTCCTTTTTTGTTTGTTTCGACGCGTATCTGACGAACTGTCTTTTACAGGAAAGATCCTTCAAGATGACAAGACGATCGAGTCATACAACATTGAAGAGAAGGGATTCATCGTCTGTATGGTCTCTAAGGTATGTTGGCTTCTTTCCTTGAAGGTCCATCCATCGCGAGTGGCCGTGCTAATTCGACCGATCGTTAGCCCAAGACACAACCTGCCCCCTCGCAGGGTCCGTCCACGCCAGCAAAAGCAGTGACTTCTACTCCCGCTGCTCCTCCTGCCCCCGCTCCATCTGCGAATACATCTTCGTCAGTTGCCCAAGCTCCGGTTCCTGCAACGCCGTCCCCTCCCGGTGCTGCTCAACAAGCGACTTCCTTCAGTGATCCCTCAGCACTGCTGAGTGGCTCGCAAAGTGAAGAGGTCATTTCCCAGATGGAGAGTATGGGCTTTGAGAGAAGCGACATTACCCGTGCAATGCGCGCTGCTTTCTTCAACCCGGACCGTGCTATCGAATATCTTCTGAATGTGAGTCTCCCTCTCGAGCGCGCATTGTACGCATATCAGCGTTTCTAACCCTCCCATTCTTTTCGCGTCACCAGGGTATCCCTGAAAATATCCAGCAGGAACAACAACAGCAACGAGCTGCCGCTGCTGCTGCTGCTGCCGCTCCCCAGGCCCCTGCTGCTCCTGCTACTACATCCGGTGAGGACGAGCCGGTCAATCTCTTTGAAGCCGCCGCTCAGGCTGGCAATGCTGAAGGTCGTGGTGCCGGCGCGCGAGGTGCTGGTGGTGGTGGTGAAGCGCTCTCAAACCTCGAGTTCCTACGCAACAACCCACATTTCCAGCAACTTCGCCAACTAGTCCAGCAACAACCCCAGATGCTGGAACCTATTCTTCAGCAAGTTGGCGCCGGGAATCCCCAGATCGCACAACTTATTGGACAGAATGAGGAACAGTTCCTCCAACTGCTGAGCGAAGAGGACGATGGTGCTCCTCCCCCTGGAACTACCCAAATCCACGTTACAGAAGAGGAGCGGGACGCCATCGAGCGGGTATGTATATGCGCTTTCACTTCCATAGTTTTACATGATAGCTAATTCGAACCTAGCTTTGCCGGCTCGGATTTTCACGAGACTTAGTTATCCAAGCCTATTTCGCCTGTGATAAAAACGAAGAGCTTGCAGCCAACTACCTCTTCGAAGCCTCTGACGATGGTGATGATGCATGAATTAAAATATCCAACGCCTCAGATAGTCACGATGAAATTCTTTCTTTCCATGTCTCTTCCCATTCATAATGAAAACTGCGAATCGGAATTCAAATTATTTTTTTGTCCCATTTATTCTCTTCTCTTTTAGACGTGATAACGCCCCTTGGCTAATATGCTCTTTTGCCCTATTCTGTGCGGACCACACTCTGATGGTGCAGGAGGTTCCCTTCCCATATGATTGTCCTCCAAGTTTCATCGAGCTTTCATGTGTCTTCCTGGTGGAACAGGAACTTCGAATTCGATATTGGCGTCTTTTCAGTATCAGTGCATAAACCAGTCATCCTGGAGCCATTCTCAGAGCCGTGAGTATGTAAGTCTCTTATCCTACTAGTAGATTTACGGGAAAGCAGCACCAATACCTAGAGCCACTTCAGTAGCATTTATGTCCCGGAACTTAGATAACATATCATCATTAGGAACGGTACCGTCAAAATTGTACTCGGCATGAGAGCAATAGGGCCACACGCCGATTGTATTGGTATCCGGCAAGAAAAAAAATGGAGCGAAGGGTGGGTATATGTATTTCCACATCTAGGAAAAGGTCAAAGAGGAAAATAATCAACCCGGAAGTTCAGGTGCTCTGAAGTGAAAAGGTGTCGGGGGATGAAAAAAGAAAGTAAAAGGAAATATACAGAGAAATGAAGATGACAGGTAAGTGTGGGGTATGGGCTGTCTATATGTCATGCCATGAGGCATGACCTTGCACTGCATGGCGTTTGAAGTAAGATGGGCTGGTAAGGCGGGTGAAAAAGCCTTCCGTGGCTTCCGTGCCTTTAGTTCAACCCCCGAGTCAACTGACACTGGTGTTTCAATCGCATCCAGGCTTCTGCGCGAGCCAAATGCTCAGCCCACGTCTCCCGATCACCCGCTTCAATGTGGGCAGAACGCCATCGGAGCCCAAGTCTAGATCATCCAGACTGAGGTGTTGCTTGTATGTCCACAATTCAAGTAGTTCGAAACTGGATTCGGAGCTCCGGGGAGCTGCGAATTGGTCTAAAAATGTGGCCGACTTGGGCGCGACTACAAAGACAGCGTCGGTTTGTTTCGAACCTTGTGTCTCCGGGGTTTCTGCGCTCTTCGATGAATGACAAGACGGAACTAATGTTTCAAGTTCGCTCACAATTTGTTGCCCAGGTTTGCCCATCAGATCTCGCGTTTCAATATCCAAACCCAGTGGTAGGCTAGAATTATCCCCTAGCAACCATAAGGGTGGAGAATACGTTTTCCACCAAAGTACAGTGGCCGAGAGAGTCCGAGGATCCTCCAACTGGTTGTGCCATCTTTCGGTGGCGGCTGATACGACGGAGGGGACCGCGAGCTGAGTAGGTACAACCCCTCCTTGGTGATATACTCCCATCAAAAAGCCCAAAGCTGCGTTGAATATGACCCAAGCGGCCAAGAATAGGCGCGTCATGCGGCCATGAAGGCAGCTAAGGAGAAGAGGCACACAAGGTATGAGGAACCGGGGTTCCTGGTGAGGGAAAGCGGACAGCATTGCGGTGGCGGACAGAGCAGAAGCTGCACGGAGGTTCTTCAACCGAGAAGGAATGCCGCGCGAGTTGTATACGGATAGGGCAATTGCTATAAGGGCAGGCCCGAGGAGTTGCGGCAGATTGATTAAGAAGTGGTTATAACGAGGATGTAGTCCATGGAGAGCCAGGTTGGCACTGTCTGTATTGTAGAGAAGGTTGTTTATTGGAGTGATTGTTGGTGAGCGCAAAACGTCACGGAATGAGGCCGATGGCCTATAGAAAGTCGTATCTGCGAAGATAGCAATGCAGAAGAATAAGAGGCCGAAAGTGGCGAAGGCAAGTAGCGATAATGGTCTGTAACCGTGTTAAATTAGTTTGTAAACCGCAACGACGCAGTGACAAACTGCAACACTCACTTTCGCCAGAAATGAGGTAGCAATTGAAGTCCTGGAATGGCGATGAAAGCTGGAAAGGTTATCCTGTTGAAGACCCCTGCAACGCAGATGAAAGATAACACAGCGCAGGAGAAGACAGATGAGCGCCGCTGCCACGCCGTTAGCTACTTGACTTCGTACCAATTTGGCTCGGCCCTCAAACCTTGTTATCACTGATGCGGTGGATTAGCACCAGACCCCAGGCGACCAACAGCGTCTCGAGAGAGTTGGAAAATGTGTGTGTCTGATGAGTCCAGGTGACATACGAGGATGCCACCAAGAACAGAGCTACCCTGCGGTCGCGCGGGCGAGGTACCAGTTCATGCACGGCCCAGTCTTCCAACACAAAGCTCAATAAGAACATAACCCCTCGCGCAACATAATAAACCAGTTCAGGTGGGGGACTGCCTGCCCCAGTCTCGGTGTAGAACCATTTCAGGAAACGTATCGGGACGGCATAGACGGGCCAGAGCGGAAAGATGCTACGGATCGGGTGCTCAGATGTGAATTCCCAGGGCAATCGGCTCGGATACGAGAGAATGCGACCTAAAGCAAAAACCTGCGTAAGCTGTCTGAACCACCCGAAGTGAAGCAAATATCAAAGCCATGATGTGGTGTGTCCCGCGAGCATAGCGCGAGAACTCAAGTCATGCCGTCACATTGTCAAATGACCAAGCCACGAACACTAGGGAATTTTGCAAGGAACAATGAACAAAGCACTTACCTGCGAAGACTTCGAGGCCTTGGAAGTTCTCATCTGGATGGATGTAGCTGGGGGAGAGCGCGAAGTAGACACGGATCAACAGAAGAACCAAGTACGTTCGCCTCCACATGGCTTGAGTGAATTATGGATATGGAGATTTGAGCGAGAAGAGAGATGTATTAGGAATAGTATACTAGCATTGAACATGCCTGCTGCATTAAAAGATGCTGTGGAACTGATCAAGGGTCATCGCGTCGTTGAATGGAAACATAGGCCTGACCCTCTATGGAAGATGAAAAGAAGGATCGCCAACAAAATTAATAAAAGATTAAATAAAGGAAAGGTTTGGCATAAACCTAAGGGCAGAGTAGGATGGAAAAAAGAAAAGATGTCTTCGCGGATGGGCCATTATTCAGGAGAGCATGATGTTGCCGGCGTTAAATGATATCAGCGTCGATTACAATAAACTTTTGATTACTTTCCATTGGACAGCGAATAATGGAGATTTGACAGGTGGTACCTAGTTAGATAGTGCCTATGGAGACAAAGGCTTTAGGAGCCCCCGAGTTTGATAGATAGATCATCGAGTCTCAGACGAGGCTGATTCAGAGACCCCAAGAGCCGCACGTTGGCTCCTTTACATTGAATAACGACTCATGGCGACTACTAGTACGTATACGGGCTCTCTTGCGAGACTGTCTTGTTTCGATACAATCTCGTTGAAAGTGAGAACGTCGAAGAAAGAAAATGTTCTCCACCTCTTTCAACAGGCAGAATCCAACAAGAGTGACTCCTTTGTAGACTGAAGCTGGTGCCTGAAAGAAACCCAGGGAATTTAAAAGCGGAAACAAAAGTCGCGGGGGGCAGAGAATGAATGGATGCCAATGCCTTGCAACCGGACCAAGTCTCCAGTCTCATACGCCGCCATTACAACTTTACAAGCACCAAACTCTCCTGTAGTAGTCAGATCTCAAAGAAGCCAAAGCTGCTCCCGGCCTTCAACAACCACCAACCTTTCTTTCTTCTCCCATCTACTTATACTTCACTCTTCCCCACTTCAACAGCAGACTATCTCTCATCTACATATCCAGTCTTGTGAATCTCTGTCTTCGCCTTGATATCAGTCTTAAATTGACTACAACTCTCATCACTGCAGCTAGGTAATCCACCCTGAAGCTCCCCGCCCCAGACCCCTCGTTCTTTTTAAGCACAGAACTTCGCCCAAAGCGTCTCGCTCTGCTTCAACTCTCGCAAATCCTGACCGCTCGCTGACTACATTTTTGAAACATTCTCTCTAGATACTCAAAATGGCTGACAAGAGCACCCAAATCCTTACCTTCACCAGCAACGATGATAAGAACATCGACGTCCGTATGTGCTTTACGACTCCACCCCTGGTTTTTCTCCATGATGGTGTACTGACGTCCTATTAGCCCGCGATGTTGCCGAGCGCTCTCTTTTGATCAAGAACATGTTGGAGGACTTGGGTGACGCTACCGAGCCCATTCCCATTCCTAACGTGAGTCCGCCCCTGTAGAATAGTCGAGTCGACTTTACATGACTGACTGGTACTGTATATTAGGTCTCCGAGAGTGTCTTGTTGAAGGTCCTTGAATGGTGCACACACCACCGCAACGACCCTCCCAGCACCGGTGACGAGGACGACTCCCGCCGCAAGACCACCGATATTGAGGAGTGGGACCAGAAGTTTATGCAGGTTGACCAGGAAATGCTGTTTGAAATCATCCTGGCTGCGAACTATCTGGACATCAAGCCCCTCCTTGACATTGGCTGCAAGACCGTTGCAAATATGATCAAGGGCAAGTCTCCCGAAGAGATCCGCAAGACGTTCAACATCCAGAACGACTTTACTCCCGAGGAGGAGGACCAGATTCGTCGTGAGAACGAGTGGGCTGAGGAGTAAGTGGCCTCATTCGCAACTAGACTTGCTATTTACTGACCTTCCTCTTTAGTCGTTAAATTATCTTCGGACTATAAGCGTTTCCTTTGCTATCTCTGTGGGCTGCTAGTCGGTTCTTCATGGCAATTTACTTTGACTCTCCTTGATTTACCAAATGGTCCCACGGCGTTTATGGGATACTCAGCGGTTTTGTTTTTTTCCTATTGCTCGTTTCTCCTATGCCTCCCTTCCAGAAGAAAAGAGAAAACAGCTGTTCCGTCTGTCGCTTTCGCTGATAGACGGGCTCCGATTTCTCGGTTTGCATTTTTAAGTTGGGAATGCCAGCGCCTTCCCTTCAGGATAGGTTCTTGAAATGACTCGTTGCCTCTGCCTCTTGTCTTCATCCATAATTCCTACTCATTAGAACCCAACGCGGTCTTATAGATCACTGTAGCAAGGCGTTTCCAAAGTGGCCTCTCCTGGCACCATTGCTTTGCAGTCATGAATTTCCACATTGAAAGGGAAGGAGATACTCGCTTTTGGCATAAGAACTGCGGAAGAGAAGGCCTAGTTCGCATCTCTTGTAGCATACTGCAGCCGGACGCCTACTGGAAACTCCTAAAAACAGTTCAAAGCTCATTACCCATCATGATTTTCGATTTGTGTTTCTTTTCTTGTTTCCCTAAGAACTCGCGTACATAATCTGCAATAAATGCATTCATTTCCCATCACTGTACCCGCCCCACCGTTCGCCTAGTCAAAACGTAGGTCATGCTGCCCGCTCACTCGTTCCGGAAACGAGGTATGTTTGCCGATTCATGTATGAAAACCCGTCACGGACAGGAACGCAGAAAACGGAGGCGAGAGACGAGTCCAGGACAAGCGCAGATTATGCCATCGTGAGTCCAAGGAGATATGTGCCGTGCGGTATCACAGTTGAATGGAAAGGAAACGAAGACTCGGCCGGTGAGGATCGCACGAATTTAGATACCGAGACGGGTCTTGCGCCAGTGTCGCCGCTTGGCGTTGTATCTGAAAGCAAAATACGTTAGTTCAAGGTTTCGGTTTAGATAATTTTTTATTCAGCCTCGTGCGTGCGTGTCCCTTTCGTGGCATAGAAATCGTTGTTCGCGAATTCTGAAATGTGTGATACTCGACACCGTAGAGCGGGATAAACATTCGGGTAGTCGTGCCGTATAAAGACGCCTCTCTTCCTTCTTTCTAATCATGGATTTCCTCCTCTTCCGCACTGGCGTAAGAACTGCATTGCATGGCTGGATGGTA
Organism: Aspergillus egyptiacus; assembly: GCA_025688805.1. Lineage (NCBI taxonomy): Eukaryota > Fungi > Ascomycota > Eurotiomycetes > Eurotiales > Aspergillaceae > Aspergillus > Aspergillus egyptiacus. The sequence goes on from MU628455.1 coordinate 120,266, forward strand.
TTTACCTAATGGTGTTACCGGTCCTGAGACGAATCCACTGGGGGATGGGACGGTTCTGCTTCTGAGCTTTGGCAAGCTTTTGCTTGGTGCGGAAACTCTTGTGGCTCTATATCGAGTGAAGCAACATGCGTTAGCGAGCGGTCATTCCGATATCATGGCGGAAGGAAACGGGAAGGGCTGGATAGAATCTAATTTATCCAGTTTGGTGGCCGAGTTTCGTGAGAATAAAAAGTGCATCACTCACCGGCATCTTGATGGGCTTGTCGCGACGGCGAGCTGAGTGTATGGACTGGCGATAGTGAGGTTGTCGACCGTCTCCCAAAGGCCTTTTCGGCGTGGTGGATTTTTTGGTGGGAAGAGGGTTAGCGCTTCGCTTCCCGAGATCAGGTGATTGATGCCTCAGGCAAAAGCCGAGCTTTGACGAGCGATCGGGAGGAAGAAAAGGTAGATAGGTATGAAGCGCTGCACTTCAAGTTGGAGGCGATCAAACGACGGAGCTCTGGATTCAACAATTGAATGATGTCCAGGAGGCTTCTCTACAGTTATTCGGTTTCAATGGCGTCTAACTTACGATATGCTGCCCTGTAGGGCACCCACCCCGAAATCTACGACCTGTTGAGTTCTGATAACCATCAATGTTGACGAGCAACCTGAAGTCATCGTTATTGACATTAATTTTCGTCAAACTCGGCTCTATGGAGGAATTGCATGGCCACGATAAATCGAGGCTTTAGAGCGACGCAAAGGAAAAAAAAGAAAAACGATGAACCTAAACAGCAAAAAAGTTGCCTTGACCTTCCCTAGGCTAGGGAGATGTGTTCTCTCTGGTCCGATCCGCTCGCGCGTGTCCACACCACCCCTGGCGTTATCTCCATCGTTCAACGCTGGTGCAACAGTGTGTCTCTCAGTCACGCATGGGCGCCGCTTGGCCTCTCTTGGACATCTTGAGCTTTCTACGTTAGGGCTTCATTTCCTCTAAACGTCGGCCTCACTGCGCAAAAGGCCATTCATCATGTTCCATTTCCATTGGCCGGCCACTTTTTTCGGTCCTAATGGGCTAATCTCTGGTAACAAAATCTGTGACTCTGGCGGCTTCAGCCTGCTAGTAGTCGAATCTTTGCCCATCTACCTCTCCCATAATGTCGTGCGTCTAAACCGGCCACATAGCGAAAGCTTTCTCAACATATATGGATATATGTGGCAGCTAAATAACTCATGATGCGGCAATCCCATAAGTAGGCAAACTACTCGGGCGCACCATCACTGCCTTTATTGCTAAAATCTGGTTGTCCCGAGTCTTCATTCACTTGCTTGATCTCCAGGAACATTGGCAGAGTCACAAATAACGCTATCGCAAAACGCTGATTTCACGAGACTCATTAGGTAGGCCTTTTATTCTCCCGAATCGAGTATTGCGCAGCATTACCCGACTAGAGCAGACCTTAGATACTTGTACCTAGGTAGTCAAAACCGCAGCAGGCAAGTTAGTCGGGTCCGAACCTAGTATGAGGTCTACTACTAGTAAAAACTCCATGAAGTTTAAGCGGTATATTTCGTCTCAGCCCTACTGAGTATGAAGGTCAAAATTGACGGGCTTGTATGGCCCCACATTGCCCTATCAAACTCTGCAAAAGGGCGTACATTCATAGGGACATCCATGTTGTACTTGCAAGTGTCAGCAGCGCAATAATAATGGCCTTTCGGATCACATCCAATATACCTATACGGCAAACTCAACCGGAGTAAACGGGATGCCCTTTCGCCATCACCTTTGAAAGGTTGTAGGGGGGAATATTCTCAGGACATGCCCGGGGCTTGTATGGAGATATCCTGAGTTGCCTTTGGACTGTAATAATATGCTGGTACAATCGTCGCAAGGCTTTGTACTCCCGTTGTTTATGGTCTTACTACTCCGTACTATCTAGTAGAACACATAGACTAACACCTAGGTAGATGCAGGTGCCTTCCATGGTTCACTTTATCGATTGAGACTGAGAGGCTCCACGGGGCACAAAACAAACAATGAATCCTGCATCAAATAATAACTAGTAGGGGGCCAGGGCAGTCGGAGTAGTGCAGCTCACATTTTTTCAGCTTGTTCTGACTCTGAGGGTGACTCTTAAAAGCATGACGCAATCAATAATCATTGCATTACTCGCCCCGCGAAGTCGTAGATTTCCAGATTATGTTCAAGTTAGCCTAGCAGAAGAACAAGCATTCGCTCCTTGAGGCATGGCCGCATGGGTCACCCGCGAAGGAAACTGGTCCCAGTCTGACGAATTCTCCAGAGACGTCTGTGTTTCTTTTTTCCTTCGTTCGAACCAGACCCAGTCCCGAGTCCAGATGGCCCCATAATTGGACGTCTAGTACGACCGAAGGACATCTGTGACTCAACTCAGTCAACTGTGCGTAACAACTTCACAAGTCAGAGACTAAGGGTCGGGGCCGGCTGTTACGCTGTAGAACCTGGCTAGATCGGAACTTCAGAATCGGACCACTAAAGCTCCGACGCCGACCAAGGTTTCAAACTCCAATGACATACTTATGAGCCGCAGGCTAGAGGCAGCCTCAATGTACAAGTTGGATGTTGTACTCTGGATGATACATTGAGGCTGACGGGAGCCGGAAAGACGAGAGTGTCAGATGAGAGGCTTGAGTGACTACGACGATGCGACGACAGCCTGTGGCGAACCATGCGCATTTCAAGGTTATATTCGGAATGTCCGCCATGGCGCGGCGATAGTACTAGGACATTGGCTGATGGCCACTTGCAGTGAGTCAGACTTCAGTATTATTTGTGGGATTGGATTCAGTCGGGTGCCACTGCCCCTTTCCAGGACGGGACTCCGACATTCAAAGAAATCCCAGCCCCAGAAGTCCTTTAACTGCTCAAGGCTAGTAGTAGGTAGTATCTATCTGAGTAGGTACAGGTGGGAGGAAGACTCCGCAAAGGTTAGGAAACAACAACAATAATAGTAATAATAATGCAAGAGTCGCGAGGAGCTTCTGGAATGGAAACAAGGTTGGGATGCCAAGTTTTGTGCTCTCTACCTTATGGACTCCATCTTTCACTCTTGTACATAGATATGAAGTAAGAAGAGGGGCCTTCAATTCTTTCCAATAGATACATATGCTCCCATGCGCTCTTTGATGGTTTTTAATAGCTCACAAGTATCATCACGGTGTTATTCATAAACATTATCTATTATTATATGATTCTTAATCAAGGTTCTTCTTGTCCTGCTTGATCGACAGCGAATCCATGGACCCATTCTTATTTGATCCTCTCCCATCGCTTAAGCCTTGCATAATAATAATATAAGATCTCGGATGGTTGGTGCTCCGGACCAAAATATTCCACTGCGACCTATCAGTATCTAGATACCACCTACGACTGCAGCAGCTCAACCGAAATGTAGGTCGTCACGGACTCGGAGTTAACAGCAGTAGGCGAACTACTTCACTACCTAGTACGAAGGAAGAAGTTGACGCCGCGACGGTGTCTGCCTAGGTACCTTACGAATACGCGGCGACCGAAACTGGCGCAATTAATGTAGCAATTTTTCCTCCCTGGAATAATACATAGTAAATAATAATAATCTACTCTCGATAATATCCCTCCACTCCCGTCTTCCAACTTGGAAGTTGTGTTTTTTCTTTTCCCTTTTTCCTCCTTATCAGTCCTGGCTCCGACTCCGCATTTGTGACAACACTACCTAGGGAGATTATTTTCTGCGACAGCCACCTTCACATTGGTCGCTTGGGAACTACGGTAGTTTCGCGCTTCTCTCCTTTGTGAGAAGAGCTACGGCTTCCAAATTCAAAGCCCGTCCGACACGCAATCAACCTATCCTCATGGAGTAGAGGAATCCATCAGCCAAAGCTCCCTTGTGAAACTCGGCAGTATTCTTGGGGCGGCATCAACTAACCAGGCCAGTCCAGACAAGATGTCGCAGCCAGAAAAGGATCCCATTCCGCCAGAGGCTCCGAATGGCCCTGCTCAGATTATCAACAGAGAGCAATCGTTTAGTGAGAAGCGGAAATCGAACGATCTATCCGCTGGCACCAGTTCAACAGCAAACCCTGCAGAAAAAGAACAACGTCCCAAATCATCTTCTAGCAGTAATGCGCCCCCGGTCGACGATCTCGATGCGCTTATTGCGCATCTGCCAGAAGAAGAGAGGCAGGTCTTGAAGAAACAGTTAGAAGAGAAGAAAGTGAATATAGGCTTTTTCGGTCTCTGGCGCTATGCGACCAAAGTGGATGTGTTTATTCTGCTTGTCAGCGCCATCTGTGCCATTGCCGCCGGTGCTGCATTGCCCTTGTTTACCGTACGTATTGAGTCTTTTCGACGGCGAAACTGTACGACTATGGCTGATTGGTCCAGATCCTCTTCGGTTCCCTCGCGTCTGCTTTTCAGGGTATTATGTTATACCGAATCCCCTACGATGAGTTCTACGACGAACTGGTAGAGAACGTCCTATACTTTGTATATCTCGGTATTGGCGAGTTTGTCACGGTCTACATCAGCACTGTTGGCTTTATTTACACTGGAGAGCATGCTACACAGAAGATCCGCGAGCATTACCTCGAGTCGATACTGCGACAGAACATCGGCTATTTCGATAAACTGGGCGCTGGTGAAGTGACAACCCGTATCACCGCTGACACAAATCTCATTCAAGATGGCGTTTCGGAGAAGGTCGGCCTCACCTTGACGGCTATCGCGACGTTCGTGACAGCGTTCATTATTGCCTACGTCAAGTATTGGAAACTAGCTCTGATCTGCAGCTCGACAATCGTTGCCCTTGTCCTTACAATGGGAGGTGGATCTCAGTTTATCGTCAAGTACAGCAAGAAGTCCCTTGAGAGTTACGGCGCCGGTGGGACAGTGGCAGAAGAGGTTATCAGTTCTATCAGGAACGCAACAGCTTTTGGTACCCAAGACAAGCTCGCGAAGCAGTACGAAGTTCATCTAGCTGAGGCGGAAAAGTGGGGAACCAAGACCCAGGTCATATTGGGGTTTATGGTTGGTACCATGTTCGGCTTGATGTTCGCAAACTATGGTCTGGGCTTCTGGATGGGCTCCCGTTTCCTCGTGGATGGTGCAGTCGATGTGGGCGACGTGCTCACAGTCCTGATGTCCATTTTGATTGGCTCATTCTCTCTAGGCAACGTTGCTCCAAATGCTCAAGCGTTTACAAACGGTGTTGCCGCGGCCGCTAAAATCTTCGCGACAATCGACCGTCAGTCGCCTTTGGACCCGTATTCCGATGAAGGAAAGACTCTGGACAACTTTGAAGGCAACATTGATCTTCGGAATATCAAGCATATCTACCCATCTAGGCCTGAGGTCACTGTCATGGAGGACGTTTCGCTCTCGATGCCCGCCGGAAAGACAACAGCACTAGTTGGCCCATCTGGCTCCGGAAAGAGTACTGTTGTCGGCTTGGTTGAGCGGTTTTACATTCCGGTTCGCGGTACAGTATTGTTGGATGGCCACGACATCAAGGACCTCAACCTTCGTTGGCTCCGGCAACAAGTCTCTTTGGTTAGCCAAGAGCCCGTCCTTTTCGGCACGACTATCTACAAGAACATTCGGCACGGTCTTATTGGTACCAAGTATGAGCAGGAATCTGAGGACAAAATTCGGGAGCTTATTGAGAATGCGGCCAAAATGGCGAATGCTCATGATTTCATCACTGCACTTCCGGAAGGGTACGAGACGAACGTCGGTCAACGTGGCTTTCTCCTCTCAGGTGGCCAGAAACAACGCATTGCTATCGCACGTGCCGTTGTCAGTGACCCGAAGATTCTGCTTCTGGATGAGGCCACCTCTGCACTCGACACTAAGTCTGAAGGAGTCGTCCAAGCTGCATTGGAAAAAGCTGCTGAGGGTCGAACTACGATTGTCATTGCGCATCGCCTTTCCACTATCAAGTCAGCACACAATATCGTGGTTTTGGTCAATGGCCAGATCGCCGAGCAGGGAACTCACGATGAGCTAGTTGACCGCGGGGGCGCCTACCGCAAGCTCGTGGAAGCTCAGCGTATCAATGAGGAGAAGGAAGCTGCGGCCTTGGACGCCGATGAGGATGTCGATACTGCAAACCTTGTCAAGCAAGAGATCACCAAAGTCAAGACAGCAACCAGCGGAACTGACTCGTATGACGATGAGGAAAAGCCAGCAATTGACCGCACCGGCACTCACAAGTCTATTTCCAGCGCCATCCTCTCCAAAAGGAGCCCTGAAAAGGCCCCGAAGTATTCGCTGTGGGAACTTATCAGATTCATTACTTCTTTCAATCGGCCTGAAATTCTCTATATGCTTATTGGACTTGTCTTCTCGGTCCTAGCCGGTGGTGGCCAACCAACACAGGCTGTGTTATATGCTAAAGCAATCAGCACGCTTGCACTGCCCGAATCGCAGTACGGTAAACTTCGAGATGACGCAAACTTTTGGTCGCTGATGTTCTTCGTGGTCGGTATTGTACAATTTATTACGCAGTCTGTCACCGGCGCTGCATTTGCCGTCTGCTCTGAGAGACTTATCCGCCGCGCCCGAAGCATGGCTTTCAGATCGATGCTCCGTCAAGACATTGCATTCTTTGACAAAGAGGAGAATAGCACAGGTGCTTTAACCTCTTTTCTGTCTACCGAAACGAAGCATTTGTCTGGAATCAGTGGTGTCACGTTAGGTACGATCTTGATGACAACCACTACCCTGGGCGCAGCTGTCATTATTGCCCTGGCCATTGGCTGGAAATTGGCTTTGGTTTGTATCTCCGTTGTTCCAGTTCTTCTGGCCTGTGGATTTTACCGATTCTACATGTTAGCACAGTTCCAAGCGCGGTCCAAAATTGCCTATGAAGGCTCCGCAAACTTCGCCTGCGAAGCCACATCATCCATCCGTACGGTCGCCTCCTTAACTCGGGAGAAGGACGTCTGGGAAATGTATCACGGCCAGCTTGACGCCCAAGCCAGGACCAGCCTGATCTCAGTTCTGAAATCATCTTTGCTCTATGCCGCCTCCCAGGCGCTCGTTTTCTTCTGTATTGCGCTTGGCTTTTGGTATGGAGGCACCCTTCTCGGCAAGCATGAATACGATATGTTCCGTTTCTTTGTCTGCTTCTCCGAGATTCTCTTCGGTGCTCAGTCCGCCGGTACCGTTTTCTCGTTCGCCCCAGACATGGGAAAGGCAAAAAATGCGGCAGCCGAGTTTCATCGATTGTTCGACCGACAGCCGGAAATCGATAATTGGTCTGAAGAAGGTGAGAAGCTTGATTCAATGAAAGGCGAGATCGAATTCCAGGATGTGCATTTCAGGTATCCCACGCGGCCCGAGCAGCCCGTCCTCCGCGGGTTAAACCTAACTGTCAAACCTGGACAATACATTGCGCTCGTTGGACCCAGTGGTTGTGGTAAAAGTACCACTATTGCGCTCCTTGAGCGCTTCTACGATGCGATTGCTGGCTCAATACTCGTCGATGGAAAGGATATCGCAAAACTGAACCTCAACTCTTACCGCAGCTTTTTGGCGCTCGTCAGCCAGGAGCCCACTCTCTACCAAGGTACCATCAAGGAGAATATTTTACTCGGCATTGCGGAACACGATGTCCCGGAAGAGGCTCTTGTACAGGCGTGCAAGGATGCTAACATCTACGACTTCATTATGTCTCTTCCGTAAGTTCCCACTGCTATTAAAGCCTGCCGTCTGGATGCGCTAACATTGATCAATAGGGAGGGATTTAATACTGTTGTGGGTAGCAAAGGAGGCATGCTGTCCGGCGGTCAAAAGCAACGTGTTGCCATTGCCCGAGCCCTTCTGCGTGATCCCAAGATCCTACTGCTTGATGAAGCCACATCAGCCCTTGATTCGGAATCAGAGAAGGTTGTCCAGGCAGCCTTGGATGCCGCCGCCCGGGGCCGAACCACAATTGCTGTTGCACACCGATTGAGTACGATTCAAAAAGCCGACATTATTTATGTCTTTGATCAAGGCACAATCACGGAGAGCGGAACCCACCACGAACTGCTCCATAAAAAGGGTCGATACTACGAGCTGGTCAACCTGCAGAGCCTGGGTAAGGGCCACTGATTGCCTTCTACTTCTTTCTGATATTTTTTCTTTTCGCTTCTCCCATTTAATTCGCTTAACTTCTTGCATCTATCCTCTTCATAATATGTTGTAACCCTAGGCATTGGGGGGCTTTCTTTTCATATTCCTGGCTAGACTTTTTTTCTGGGCCATTTGGCTTTGCACTGCTAGTTTTTTTACCCATGACGTCTCGCCTATAGCATAGCAGACACTCTTCTCTACTACTAGATTCATTGAGCACGAAGAAGAAAATAATCAAAGGCTTCACTCCATAACCTCGTCTTCAAGTGAAGACCTTGCAATTTGCATGGCGCCGTGGCTATGGCCATACCGCGGTGGCTTTCTTATTAATGCAGAATCGCCATAGCAAAGCTCAATCCTTTTCATCTAACCCAAACTCCTTCTGCACATCAACCTGCCTCACGCCCCGCGCATCAGCAATAAGACCCATCAGTCCCTGTCCGATATCCTTGATCTCATTGTACTCATGGAGCAATCGGATATGCCGCTTGACCGTAGCAGAGGGATCATTCCTAGACAGTCACCTTTTTTTAGCAAAAATCCTTCTACGTAGTCCACTCGATTTGTTTTAGTGAAACCAGCGTACTTCAACTTGGCTTTGATCTCGGCGATCTGGCTTTCGAGCTGAGCTGTCTGAGACTGTAAGTTTATGATGGATGCGCGGAGGACTGCCTGTTGGGCTTGTTAGCGGAGTTTGTTTTCTTTCGTCGATTGCTGGGATTGCAGTGAGGGAGAGACTTGCGATCTTTTCGTCTCTTCGGGAATCTTGTGCTGGAGTGCGCGGAGGGGTTTGTTGGGCCCTCGTGGCTGACGAGCTGGTGGCCTCTGGGTTTGTGCGTATAGTCATCTTGTAGAGAGATGCAAATCAGAAATATAGATTGGTTGAGGTGAGGTCTGGGCTGTGAGGTTGATGGTGAAGTTATCCATGACAGAACAAGAGTGGCGACCTGAAAGTGACTATTCCACCATTTCGGTCGGGCTATAACAATACCAACACCAATCCGTAAACTAGATTACCCTGCGCATATACTACGTACTGTCTATCAATAATGAGTTTGAATCTTGTAAGTATACTAGGTAGTAGATCGCACCGCCCCGGCGGGTACTTTTATACAGTAAGGTAGCGGTGGATCCACGATTGAACTTGATTCCCGGCCAATCCGAGCCAAGTTGATTTTCATGCCGTTCCCAGATTAATTCGTCAGCTCATCATCTTCCTTTTTTCCCCTTCTTCTCCCTATCTCTCCTGCAAGGACCCGGCGAAAGAAGGAAAGATGATGAATCGTCTCCTTTTGCATGGGGCTTTTGGGTCCCTTCTCTTGATATCGCCTGTCCTGGCTCATGGCGACCACTCGCATATCCCCGAAGGCTCCGCCGTCTCCGATGACCCCATCGTACGCCTCGCCTTGGCTCCCCGACTTTTCTGTAGTGCACACAGGCTGACCATCCACTAGGACTCGACGCTATGGATTCATATGATTCTTATGGGCCTCACCTTCGGGATTATCTTTCCCTTGGGTATGGTGCTCGGGGTAGGCCTATCTCCCAAGTCAAACGCGCCTTGAACTCAAGCCCGGTCTAACTTGTTTATCGTTTGTCTTATAGATCATCCGCTCAAGATGGCATGTTCCTGTTCAAACGATCGGAACCGCTATCGCTATCGTTGCCTACTTTCTCGGCCATGCGCACAAGGGCCGCCAGTTCGCTAAGAACGCCCACGCCTCGTTCGCAAACACTCTGATGTTCTTCTTGGCCGCGCAGGTTGTGCTGGGCATCTATCTGAAATTGCACCTGTCCAAGGGAATCCATGGGAAGATTCGCAGGGTTATCGTCATCGTCCACGGCGTCCTCGGTAAGGCGATGCCGATAATTAGTTGGGTGCAGATGCTTTTCGGCGGGATTACTGCGCTGGGCTTTTGCCGGGACGACCATCTCGGGCAGTGTCTGGCGCACTTTATCATGGGCAGCGCCTTCATCGCTTATGGTATTTTGCTTACCATCCTCCTACTCGTCGGTCAGTACTGGCTGCGCCGCACCGGCCGGAGCCAGGAATTCTTCGATTCTCTGGTCATTGCTGCATGGGGCTGTGTTAACACGTTTACGGAGCATCGATGGGGTGGACCTTGGGTTCACAACGACTTGCAGCATACGACGATGGGTATCGTTTGGTGGTGCGCTGGCTTACTGGGTATCTGGTTGAGCCGGAAGCGAAATGGGAGGCCTAAGAGGAACCTTATCCCGGCGATTGTCATCCTTTTGACGGGTTATGCCATGTCCGGTCACCCGCAACATTCGATGATTAGTACCATGATTCACTCGATCTTCGGCTATACCTTGATGGCCGCTGGTCTTACTAGAATCATTGAGATATCGTTTGTGCTGAGAGACAGGAGTAGCCTCGGCTCGGACCCTAACAGCTTCCAGTACTTGACGCCTTTCGTAAGTCTCCGCGGATTCGTCCCAGTGTAAGGCCGATTGCTAACGGGGTACCTCACAGCTCCTCTACGCCTCCGGATTCCTATTTATGGGCGCCACGGAGGAGCAGATGCAACTCCTCGAAGACGCCGGAATCACACATGTCTCCTACGTGCTCATCCTGTACAGCATCGCCTTCATTCTCTTCCTTTGTACGCTCCCTGAAATTTCCCTATAGTTCCCTTCCCGTTAATACACCACTAACTTCTACCAGTCGTGAACATCCTCCTGCACATCTACGCCGTCCACGCATGGCCCGAATCCACAATCGCCCCAAATCATTCCACCTCCTCGAGCATTGACGGCGCCGGTGCTGATGCAGGGCCCTCATCCCACCAACCGCGCTCCGCGCGTATGAACGGCCATGTACGCTCACCTTCCGAGGCCCGACACATCCAAGACGCCGAGGCCTTCGAGCTCCAGGGTCTCATTTCAGATGAAGAAGACGAGGCTAAGGCGCCCCGTGACGATGCCCGCCTAGGGCCTAGAAAGTCTGAGGACGAGGAGAATGCGGCGTTCTTTAAGAAGGGTCATGAGTAGAGCAGTTCTTGGCTCGCAGTATTTAAACGTACTGTCGCTGCTTCTTCTTCTTCTTCTTCGTTTCTTCAGTTATGAAATAAACCCGGTCGTATGTACTTAATGTCTGATTTATGGTTCTGGGTTTTGGGTATATGGTGCTTTCCGGTACTTGTAAAATATTATACCCTGTGAAATAATGATTAGCTTTGTTTCTTTCACCTGGATCTTGCTCTATAACCTCCTGTTGAGGCCTACTTCCAGGTCAGTGTTTGAGTGGTCTTTTCTTCCCATGTGACTTGAAACTATATATAGTACGTCTATACGGGTGATACCTGTTACTAATTGGCAGATGCACGAATTGCAAGCCAGAAAAAAAAGTCTTTTGTTATCAACCCAGACCTAGGTAGACTGCTTGTCAAAAATAAATCTATCGTACATGTCGTTACGCCATTTCCACGTCAGATATGTGTAGAGTCTGTGTGAAAAAGAAAGAGAGACGGAAGAAAAAAGATAGCCATCCAACCCCAACTAATAACCCTGAATCGCACGCCCATGATCCTGTTTGAAACGGGATATCTCATTCTGTCTCGCCTTTCTCTCCAAGAAACAGTATACCAAGCTGCAGTGGTTGATGCTCCAATCGGGCCCCTACAGAGGTTCCAAGTTCTGATGACCGTTATTCAACGGTATTGGGTTCGGCACCGGAGCAATGGCGGGCATCGCATTTTCTACCTCTGGCGGGAAAAACGGGTGAAGTGGATATATGGGCGCAACGGACTTCTCGCCGTCGAAGAGCAGAAGGTTTTGAAGAGGCTGCTCACGAGAGCTCAGCACGTTGATGACGTCTTGCGCTAAGCTGCCGCCTAGGAACGCAGCAACAGGGCTTAATTCGCTCCCCAAGTTCTGAAGGAAGGTTCGCAAGAACGCCGAGTCGAGAGTGGCCATATCGAGTTTAAGCTCCTGGTGCGCATCGCGTGAGAATTTTGTGAACAGTTCAAGATCGTTCCGGGAGAATGTGGGTAATCTGTCCCCGCTAGCCTTCTGGAATTCCCAGAGTCCTCGGAGACAGCTCAGAAGCGGCGTGACTTGTTTCCTGCGGCGAGGTAGACGGGTGAAGTCTTCGGGGAGTGGCGAGGTGTTTGCTAGGATCAGAGGTGAGTACACCTCCCTCTTCGTGACCATTTCGATGACTTTCTCGCTTTCTTTCTTTGTCGCAATGTTTATGATACTCCGAGTCGGGGTCTCCTGGGTTGCCGACGAGACATTTGACTTGGTCCGCTCTATGACAAAGTCGTGTTGGATGAGATCTGCAAAGACAAAACCGTAGAATCCGTGCAGCCCGGCTGCATAGAAGGAACGTCCAGCTATGCGACATGCGGCGTTTATAGTCGTAAGCAAGGAGAAAGGGAGTTCGGTTGCGATTGTGACATCAAATTTGGCAAAATACTCCGGCGGTTTCGTAGCGACGTTTTCGGTGTCAATATGGAGTTGCACTCGCGGGTTCATAGAGCTGACGGCGGCGGCGGCGGCTTGGGCTCTCTGCCAACGGTCAGCAATCTCGAACACGCTCATGTCAAACGATACAGGGGGCAACCGAATCGAACAGTACATTTTGGCCTAAGCTTGCTTCACTGAGGAAGAATTGCGCCCCTAGATCCTCCTCTGTTGCCATCGCATCGTCGATGATTGTCAGACTACCTATCCCGGCCAATACTAAGTTTTTGGCGACCTCATTTGCCAGAGCCTTGAACGTGATTAAGAGGATGTTCGCGGATCGCAGTCTAGGTGCAAGCGTTAGCTATACAAGGTCGGGTCGGAAATTGGGTGGTCTTCACTCACTTTTCTTGGGCTTTGACTCCCCAGAGGCGAATCTGACGATCGTAGAGAGCAATCTCCTCTATCGTTTGTTCCAATGTTAGGACGCCGCTTGAGATCCATAGTAACGGAGAGAACCATTCCTTACCTGCGCTAATCGATTGGTCCTTGGACTCCATATTGTTTGCGCTTGTAAATATAGTGTTGATCGAGACAGAGTTGAGTGGAGTCCCACACAGACTGAGGTAATCAGGTCGACAAAGACGTCCAGAGGATCCTATGTTGGGGCTTCAAGCGTCAAGGTGGAGCGAGAGGGAAGAGGGCGCGGATTGATTGCAGGGAGGAAAAGCCGAAGAAATAGTAGTGGGGAAGCAATCTAGTATAGCGTCGTGTTACCAGCATGTGTATAGTTAAGATGCGGGCCAAGCCAGGTGTTTGCAAAACACAAGAGCCGGCAGTGAGAAGTTGAAGCTATACTCTGTACCCAGGGCTGGATAGCTGTATGCGATTGAGTATCACGTGGGCCACTGATAACCGCTGGACGCTTTATCAAGCCTTGGCCTTAGTTGACAACCTTCACGAGGCCGGCGTCATCTTCTCCACCATCACTACTACTACTGCCATCTGCATCGTTTGAATCAAACCCCGGCCTGCTCACCGTCATTTGCCATACCTTGCATTTATTTTTCGCTCCCACTGATCGAGTCTTTTTACATCCCGCCTGCAGATCATCTCTAGTCTTCGGTTCTTCCTCTTGTCTTTACACACCCTACCTTTCCCTGGTAGGTATAGTACTCCGCCTTCCCCTCTCCTATCGCCTGCTGTGCCAGGTCAACTAATCGGCGTCCGCTTCCATAGGATGGTATGTTCAAGACAAGTTACTCTTCACACATCATTCAGAGTCGGGCAATTTTCTATTGGCTCGTGGGAGGACGCGACAAACCTTTCTTTGCATATGTTGACCCTCTTATCTTCTCAATTCTAGTCGGGGAACTACGACTGGCCTCCCGCCTCCCAACGATTCCGAAGACGCAGGCCCAACGATCGACCCCACCAGCCAGAAAGACCAAACGGAAATCGTTTACAACACTTACGGGACTTGCTTAATTCAGAGCGCAACCGGAACACTTCCGTCCATGCACTCGAGACCCTTAATCAGGAACTAGAGGAGTTTCGTTCCGGGCGCACGAGAGATCAATATACTTCCGACCAAACCAGAGCATTTGTGGATGGGCAGATCGGGCAACTGCACAGAGAAAGAATAGCGGATCTTACCCACGGTGCACGTCCAGGTCTTGGATTTCAGAGACTGGTGGCAGCCATGAATCACGACCAAAGCGCCTCCGATCTCTCACGATCAATCAACCGAGCTTCGAGATCCCGCGTTATGAGAGGTGGTAGTCGATCTGGTCGTGGCAGGAGAACCCGAGATTCAATCCTTGATCAGCCAGTTCCACGAATAGACTCCCCCTCCGCCATGCTGTTGGAACCAGATGAAGATCGTCAGACAGACAGATGGAGACCTAAACGCAGGAAACTCGACTCTGACGATAGCAGGGAGGGGCTACAGACTTTTAGGTACGGCCAATATGGCCAGGTCGTGCCCGGCACTTTGCAGATGGAGTTATCCAGTTGTGATGGAGGCACATATGAACCGGTTTGTGAAAGTTCATGGCCTGAGAACATTCTTCGAAATGACTCTTCCGTATATTGTACAAAATCAGACCGCTGTAATCTGGTTTTGAAGCATCGGGGGGAGATGCCGTTCTGTTTGAAGAAACTCGTCATCAAAGCCCCAAAATCTGGCTACGATGCTCCGTATGTTCAACCTCAGGCCATGAGGTTATCGGTGTGAACTGACATCTTTACTTTCTCACAAGGATACAAGCAGGAATGGTTTTCGTTTCCATGTCATCCGACGAGCTTCTCTCCCGCACGGCTCAATACCAAATCCAATATTCCGGCTACCGGGGCCAGTCGAGCCAGCCTTCTCTCACCTACCCTCCTCTCTTTCGACGTCCCTCAAGGACGCAACCGTCTCAGGAATACTTAAATTCGTATCGAACCCCTTTACAGACTCTGGAGCGAGCGACTCTGGGGGGACTCGATTCCCCATCTGACTCAGATACTGATGCCAGTGAACTCCCCGATTCTCCTAATCAAAATACAGACGTGACGACCGAGTTTCGTGTCAGCATGGAGTATGACGAACGTCCTGATAGTAACGACCATGATATATCAGGCGAGGACTCTTCGGTATCCCAATCTTCGGCAATGGCGAGTTTGGAAAGGATGGCTACGGCCTACCCTATGGAGGATGACTTTCTCTGTTCAGACACCGAGGATAGCAGCAGCGAAGACGACGACGCCTCTGAATCCAATTCCTTCAATGCACGTCGACGGCAGTTGCAACGGCAGGTGCGGAATATGCGCCGCCAGTATGCAATGGAGCAGAGTGAGCTGCAGAGGAGTCGCCATACCCCGAACTCTGTCCCACCCAGTGCTCCCTCAGCTCCGCGTCCTGGACAAAGCACCCATCCTTCGAACCTTGGGTTGATGAAACCCCTTGCCCAATTTTTTATCAAGCGGCCTAAGAGTAGCGTCAGCCTCAAGTTTGATCCTCCTCCGTGAGTTCCAAATACCCTCGCACATTTCTTCCTAGCGTGACTAACCTCCGCTCGCACCGTAGATCGGGACGGTACATTCTGATTAAATTATGGAGCCCCTTTAATGCAGGAAACATTGACATCCAAAGCGTCGTCGCTCACGGTTTCGCTGGTCCAAGGTTCTTCCCCGCGTCCGGAGTGAGATAAGTCTATAGCAGTCTGATCTGCTTTGCTTAATGTATGAGTAATGGCTGCGCCGAACCTTATCCAAATCTCAAGAGAAATCACGAACATTTACTGCACCAATGTGCCTAGGATCAACTAGCGCAGCATCAAGCCCGAGGGAACAGCTTCTGGAGTAAGCTGGTTTCAAGGGCGGCCTCTGTGAGGTCTTCCCACTTTTAAGAGGACGTCCGATGTATATCGACCCCCTGTACTTTAAGATTCCAGTTCTTTCCATTTTGTACGAGTAAAACGACACTTTTCCTTCCGAGGCCAATATCCTCTGCATACATACATAATTATTTTCAACTGGCGCTCTCCATGTTATAAAGTGTCATGTTTAGCTTTTATCCGCTCAGCGAAATACATTAGGGGTTTGTTCCAAGCCATGGTAGCTGACCGTCTCTGACAAGATGCAAATTCATCGAAGAACGATATGCAAGACGATTAAACAAGTTCATAGATAGACAAGACGCCTGATAACCCAACCCATAAAAAGGGAATCAACTGTAATCCAGGCGAAAGTAATATATACAAGAACAGCATCCCTCGTGAATAAACCAGCAGAGAAATAGGCAAGAGAATAGAATAAGTCAAAATGGGGCCACATCTTCAAGCAGGTGCCGACAGCTATTAGACGTGCGATGTCAGCCAGAGCGCAAAACATCAACTGTTGACCGAAAACGTGCTTTCGTTTCTCATCTCTCATGCAATGATCATCCAACGCCGGGCCGGGCCTTTGTGAAGACCAAAAAGAATAAAAAAATAAAAATAAAAATAAAATACTTCCAAAGAGACCACATTCAAAACTCCGCCCATGAAGAAGCAAAATTTTTGTACTTGCACAATTCAAAAGACAAAATCCAACTGGCATGGCAGGAAAGTTGTTATATAACGACAACATCACCCTCGGCATCTGCCGGGTCCGAAGCCATCATATCACCGTATTTGCCTACAGTCATTAACATCGAGTCATCGTCAAGGTCAATAGCGCTATCATCATGATTAGGGGCATGGAAGCTCGTTATACTTTCGGGAAACTCAGCGGGTTTCTCGTTTTCGACAGGTTTCGAATCAGTTTCAACTTCCATCCGTGATCGGTCAAGTGAGGCACTAGTCTGGCCATTTGACGTCGTGGAAGTCTCGTTCTTATCAAATGCGCCAGAAGACGGTTTCGAGGGGAGACTCCCGGGACCGGGTTGGTCAGAATCCATGTCTGCTTTCTGCAATGTCCTTGGGGTGTAATGCATGAATCCCCCTTTCTCCGCTTGCCACAACATCATTTCATGGAAGAAAACTTTGGTCATCCACCAGGCACTAAAGCTCTGGGCGCCTCCAAGAGTCAATCTGCGTAGAATGCAGTCCCACAAGGCGTCCACCCGTTCAATGATGCACTGTGTGCGGTGGTGGGGGAAATTTTTGGAGAGATTGAGGATGAATGATATCCATTTGTCGGGAAAATTGTACTCATCGCCCACAGACTCCTCAACTGGGTAGTTTTGTGCTTCAGTGCTATGGTCGGCATCGGGTTGCGCAAAGGATGGGTGGGATGATGAAGGGTTCATATCAGCGATTGGAGTAAGTAAAGCGCGGACATCGTGCTTGAGAATCTGCTCCGCTGCACGTTCTGCACAGCTCGGTATATTTGCCCTGGTTATCATCTCCTTAGGGTCTACCAATGTGCTGAAATCGACCCACATTTGATTCCTGTTGTCGGGATGGCAAAGCCAGGCGGCGGCAGCATTGGCGGACTGGTTTACATCCAACATATGTCTCAGAAGATTGCAGAAGATATGGGCCGGTATTAACCTCGCAAGTGAAACATGGACAGGCTGGGTTTTGAACGTATCGGCGATATGCGTGGTAAGTCGCTGCGATATCGAGCTGAAGGCATCAAGCACCAGTTTTGGAACAACTTGTGTCGTGAGTGGTGCAACAAACGCAATCATCTTCTGGTACATCATCCAATCGCACTCTTTGATCCATGGTGCTAGGTTTGGGTGCGTTAGCAGCTTCTGGACCGGAACGGTCAAGGTGCCATGGAAGGCAGAGAAGTATCTGAGAAGATTGCGTTCTTTGCAATAACGGAAACTATCGATGACCGAAATACAATGGGAACGATAAAGTGCGGCGAGAGCTTCAGCGACCTTGGGGTCGGTATTGGCAGGGAGGAAATCGTTAATATTGGGCAGTTGCAACGAGTCAGTATCCACTGAGGAACAATCCGTGGTAGGTAGCTGAAGCATTTGATGAATTAATTTTCCGGAATGACTGGCGACGTTTTCAAGAGTAATAGCAGGCTCATCTGCGCGGGAAGAGCACGCGCAGCCGAAACTTGTGGTATTTGTGGTGATCCTCGGAGCGAACGATGTCGTCGGAGAAGGGAACAGGGCTGTGTCCGTGGTAGGTTGTGATACTAAGCTCGCGCTGGCGTTTGCGTCAGTCTTAAAGCACACAGTACCTCTGGCATAGACAATTCACTTACCCTTTCTCCAGATCATCGCCATCCCTACTCTCTGTGGCCCTTCTGGTCGCGGAATCTTGAGATGCGAACTGCATGTTTAGCGGTAGTGGCTTCTCCTGCTTTTCCTCTATTACTGTCAAGTCAACGTAGTGGTATTTTGATTCTCCACGGACGCCTAAACGGCGTGTCTGTACATTCGGGAATATGATTCGCACAAGCTTCCCAAACGAAGCAGGGTTCAACACAGAGACACGTTCTGTTCCACACTTCTCTGCGTAACAGCAATAAACGCGATCTCGTCGGACAGAGCCGCTGCTTTTTCTGCAATTCTCCTTCAACCTATTCCGCATGTGAGAAATGGTACACTAGAGTCGAAGGCAGGCTTGTTAAGCTTACCAAATCATCGCAAAGACTTGCTTGACCTTCTCAGCTTTGCCACCAGCCCCTTCATGTTTGAGAACCTCTGCGGCCATCTGCTTCAACGTATAACCTTCATACTGTCTCAGAAGTTTCCGTAACTCGTTATCATTGGCTAGCGATGAGCTTGAACCCTTTTTCTTCTTGGCGCCTGCTTCAGAAGCTTCGTGGTCATCGAGAATATGCTCCGGTACATGATTCTCAATTCCGCTGTCATACATATTCTGATACTGAGGGATTGGCATGCCTGGTAAAGCATGGCTGGGGATCCCAGGCGGCAAAGAATGGTGCGATAGGTGGTGGCCATGGATAGCGTGGTTAGGGAAGTCGTCGGTTCGACCGACGACAGAATGATGCGCTTCCTGTAAAGTCGGATCCAGCGAGGTCCCGTTCACTTGATGCGACAGCTGCTGGCCAAATCGCATAATAATATCCTCTGGGTTGTTGCTGAAGACATTGGCACCTTGGCCGGGCAAGAAATGAAAGCCATCGGTGAGTTGCTGGTCCTGGGTCTGTTGGGTCGTGGTCGAGTGGATACTAGCAGTCGAGCCTCTCGATCTTGGGCGACGGCTGTTTCTCGATACTACAGTTTCGGAGCGTGACCTCATGAGATCCGCCGTCCCGGGACGGCTATGAGGGATCGCAATTTGGGTCGCCTGAGAAGCAGCACTAGAAGACTGTGAGGCTGCACGGCCTGGTGTCACCGTAGGTCAGCAATACGATAGGTAGCGCAAAAGAAGCTAAGATGGGGTGGATCAGAGAATAACAGGTATCCTGCAGAAGAAATGCAGCTTCGTACCAATATCAGGAGGCATCTTTCTCTTTTAGGAGCTATTACACACACAGCACGTCCAGTGGTGGTGGTGTTGCTTGGGGTTCTGCTTCGTTGCTAGGTGCAAAACAGTGGGTAACCACGGGCAATAATAATAGGTTCAGTAGCGCCCGTCTGTTTTGATCCGTCCTCGACTCCGGTGCCACCACGAGGAGCAACCCCAGGTAAACAGCAAGGGCAAAAAATCAGGAAAAAGAGATAAGTGTTAGTTCTAGCTTCACTCCGTCCAGGGTGTCAGAGTCGCGGACTCATGGCGTTTGGGCGATGGATTTGCTGAGGTTCGAGAGACAACGCAGAATAAACAGAGAGTCGGCCGTTCCTCAAGCAACGAAAACAAATGCTCGTGGGTCACGTGTGGCTTAGCTAAGGTACGTCATTCGACCTGCTTCAGCCTCAGTACCTGTACCTACCTAAGAATACATAGGATAGGTACATATATAGCCGATTGTAGCCTATGGCAGAATTTGACTGATTGAAAGCTAACTCTGCATAAGTGGAACACATTATCATGTCAAGGACAGTATACTCAAAGTTACTAGGAGAGGTCTTGGACAATCCGTCATGACCAGCCATACGATTATATATGCAACCATCGGGTAAAAGCACGACCATAAATACACACGACCACCTCTAACCTGCTTAAAAAACCATGTCACCCATA